>JAVHLU010002628.1:0-16725 GCA_036785755.1 Colletotrichum ledebouriae
TTAGTTACTTAATATATATCTATAATTACTATAGAGTTCTATAACTTAACTATTAATAGTAGTATAGCTCTATAAGATACCCTATTAAGCTAAGAAGACTTTAAGAAAGTACCTTTCTTCCCTTTACGCCCTCTTACTCCTTTATTTATAGATAATAATATAGTAGACTTTAGAAATAATAATAATATTATACTATCTCTTATAGTAAATATTCCTCGACTTATTTATAGATTATTAGTATTATCTAGGTCTACTTTATTTAAAATACTAGATAATAAGCTTAAATACCTTAGATATTAGCTTTAGTTATAGGTCCTATAGACGCTAAGTCGTAGTATAACTATTAAGCTACGCCTAAGAACTATACTTATAGATATACTATTATATCCTAAGAAGCTTAATCCTTTAAATAAATATAATTATAGCTATATAGACTACGTCTAGTAAAGAGTTAACTAGTAGGATTAGATCGAGTAGAATATACCTAAGGGAGTATATTATTATAACTTCTCACGCTTAGTATAATAAAGTAAGTAGTTTTAGCTATACTAAGGATTAGAGTAGGATAAGGAGTATAATAAAAAGGAAGAGGTAATAAGGCTTTTATTAAGATATAACTTATAGTAGAAGATAGTTAAACCTAAGGGACCTTCTTAATAATAAGATTGCCTACTTAAAAGATATTATTAATAGATTAGATCTATAAATAGAGTTTATTTATTATTTTTATAAAGTAGTTCTATTTATTTTTTAAGACTCTCTCTTTTATAATATTATAAAGAGTCTTAAGGGAATAATTAGAGTAGATAGGATAGACTTAGCTATATAACTTTTAGAAAACTCCCTTAGTATATAGACTTATTATAAGAAGACTATAGAGTAGAGTATAGAGGAGAGGAGCGTAATAAAGAGGATAGTATTATTATTATTACTATTAGTACCTTAATAACCTTATACCTCGTTTTTTAGTAATTTCTTAGTAAATCTATATTTAATAGGGAGTATCTCTTTTAATTAGATCTGCAAATTATTCTATATATCTTTTAAGCCTACTCTTAATATTCCTATCTATTTATAGGTAGAGCTATATTATTTGTTATCTTTCTAGTTCCTATCGGTTCTAGCCCTTTCTACTACTAATAATAAAACCCCTTTTATATCCTTTTATAAGCTTTAAACGCTCTATTATATTAAGTAGTAATATTAATAAGTAAAAGGTTATTAAAAAGATATTTAATAGGAATTAGCTTTATAAATTTATTTAAGCTCCTAAAAGGTATTAGGAACTAAGTAATTTAGATATTTATAGATCTAATTTAGAAAGAAACCTAGTAAGAGTCTTCTTAATACTAGAGAATAAAGAATATAATAATTATATACCTAAGGAAGAGGAGGAGGAACTTATAGTACTTAGGGAAAGTAATTAAGAGAAAGAGGAGGATTTATTATACTTAGTAATATAATTAAAATAGTATTTAAAGGATTTAGAGAAAGTAATTAAGGCTTTAAAAGCTAGATAATAACTAGTTATTAAGATTCTTAAAATAATAAAAGAGAAAGAGAAGGATTATATTAAGATAGAGGATCTAGAGGATATATAAGGTTTCTTTTATTATAACTTATTTTAATTAATAATTTATAAACTTATTCTAATTTTTCCTTCTTTTTATTTCTTCGTTTAAAAGTTTAAGATTCTAGGGATAATATTCCTAAACTTTAGGAATAAGATTAAGAAATAGTATTAATAACTCCCTATCTATTTAAAGTATACCCCCTTATTACTATTTAATATAATAATAGCTTAAAGAACTTAAATATGTATTAGTAATTATAATAGGGTAATTAAGCCTAGGAAAGTATAAGATCCTTAACCTCCTAGTGAGAAAGGGCTAGAACCAAAGGGAACTAGAAAGATAACAAATAATATAGCTCTACCTATAAATAGGTAAGAATATTAAGAGTAGGCTTAAAAGATATATAGAATAATTCGCAGATCTAATTAAAAGAGATTATCTTAATTAGGCGTAGATTCGCTAAGAAATTACTAAAAAACGAGGTATAGGGTTATTAAGGTCTTAATAGTAATAATAATACTACTATCTTTTTCTCTATTACGCTCCTCTCCCCTACGCTCTACTCTATAGTCTCCTTATAAGAGGTCTATATACTAAGGGAGTTTTTTAAAGGTTATATAGCTAAATCTATCCTATCCTATCCTAATTATCCCCTTAAGACTCTTTATAATATTATAAAGGAGAGTTTTAAAAAAATAAATAAAACTACTTTATAGAAATAATAAATAAACTCTATTTATAGATCTAATCTGGCCTCTAGCTACTGCATAGTGATTTCACCTGCTTAAGTGCAACAGACCTTCTAACTCCGCGCCTCCTGATAATACATAGCCTTCGGTCACGTGATTATAACTCTCCTAACTATACCTATACTTATACGTGCCCTACTAGATAGCCTCACGATCTTTAACTTTATATTAATAATAACGTGGTTTTTAATTATTTAACTATGAAATTATCGACTTTTCCTCTTATATACTACCCGCGCTACTATCAAATACCGCCTCTATTACTGCTTCGTCCGCTAGAAGTCGTTACTATCTTTATAGTCCTCTTATTCAATTAGGTTAGCTAACGCCTTTATAGCTATACTATTATTAGTAACGCTCTCTCTATTTAGCATAAGCTATACTTACTAACGTTCGCCTAAGCTACCTAGGCTACCTCTACCTTAGTAATACGGAGGACCTACTTAAAGAAGGGCTACTCTATAGGGTATATAACGACCTACTAAACTTCTACTACTAAGTTTACTTACTTAGCTCTAATACTATTATACCTTATAGAGTCCCCTATAGGGGTATTAAGGTAAGCCTTCTTAAGGGCTATACTAATAATACGCTTTCTATATATAGCAGAGTAGTTAATAAAGGAGCGGGTTTTATTAATTATATTAAGGCTAAACTCTCTAGTAATCCCCTCTATATTATTTGCGCTAAAGGGTATACCTCGCTTAGGCTTAGCGTATTTATATATAGGGTCTAGTACTAATATAGTTAAGGATTTATTATAGGTTAGATAAGGATAAGGAAGAGGGAGAGGTATAAGGCCCTGCTTATAGCAGAGCTTCTTATACTTCTAGCTATAAGAACCTCTTAGGAAAGACCTCTTTAGTTAAGGAGTTACCTCTTATATAATAGCGTTTATAATACCTTATTAGAAGGTCGACCTTTTAGGTTAAGGAGTTATCTTATATAGTAGCTTTAATAGCACCTTACTAGAAGGTTTAGCGAGGGCGTTTCTAAGCCACGAGAGCCTTAGTAGCCTATTTAGCTCCAATATAATTAGCCCTAGTATAGCGCGTATCTACCTTTATATAGTAATAATTAGAGGGTTTACTTATAAGTAGTAGGAACGTATAGGGTTCTTATATTATTTTCCTTAACTAATAGAGGGTATAGGTTAAAATACTTATATAGTATTTCCCGAATTATGCTTGCGAACTAGGTAAATTTGTTATAGTCTTTTTGCAAAGGGGCTGCGGTATAATTCCGAGCTTAATAGATCTAATCTATTAATAACGTCTTCTAGGTAGGCGATCTTATTATTAAGAAGGTCCCTTAGGTTTAACTATTTTCTAATATAAGTTATATCTTAATAATAGCCTTACTACCTCTTCCTTTTTATTATACTCCTTGTCCTACTCTAATCCTTAATATAGCTAAAACTACCTATCCTATTATACTAAGCGCGAGAAGTTATAATATTATACTCCCTTAGCTATATTCTAATCGATCTAATCCTACTAGTTAACCCTCCGCTAGATATAGTCTATATAGCTATAGTTATACTTATTTAAAAGACTAATCCTCTTAGGATATAATAAGATATTTATAAGTATAGTTCTTAGGCGTAGCTTAATAATTATATTACGACTTAGTATCTATAAGACCTATAACTAAAGCTAATATCTAAGGTATTTAAGCTTATTATCTAGTATTTTAGATAGAGTAGACCTAGATAATACTAATAATCTATAAATAGGTTAAGGAATATCTACTATAGGAGATAACGTAATATTATTATTATTTCTAAAATCTACTATATTATTATCTATAAGTAAAGAAGTAGGAGGGTATAAAGGGAAGAAAGGTACTTTCTTAAAGTTCCTTTAGCTTAATAGGGTATCCTAGGCCTCTGGCCACTGCATAGTGATTTTACCTGCTTAAGTGCAATAGACCTTCTAACTCCGCGCCTCCTGATAATATATAGCCTTTAGTCACGTGATCGTAACTCTCCTAACTATAGCCGCACTTATACGTGCCTGTCACACTAGATAGCCTCACGATCTTTAACTTTATATCGATAATAACGTAGTTTTTGATTATTTAAACTACGAAACTATCGACTTTTCCTCTCGCGCACTACCCGCGCCGCCGTTAGTGAGCCTACTATAGGCGCACAGCTTGCTGAGTGCACTGCTAACGATCGATTAGAATACCGCCTCCATCACCGCTTCGTCCGCTAGCTATGCCGTCTATGGCGGAGTGGTTGATAAAGGAGCGGGTTTCATCGATCGCATCGAGGCTAAACTCTCTAGCAATCCCCTCTGCGTTATTTACGCTAAAGGGCGTGCCTCGCTTAGGCTTAGCGTATTTATATACGGGGTCTAGTGCTAATATAGTTAAGGGATAAGGATAAGGATAAGGGAGAGGTATAAAGCCCTACTCGTAGTAGCAGAGCTTCTTATACTTCTAGCTATAAGAACCTCTTAGGAAAGACCTCTCTAGTTAAGGAGTTACCTCTCGTATAGTAGCGTTCGTAATACCTTTAGCACCTTACTAGAAGGTCGACCTTTTAGGTTAAGGAGTTATCTTATATAGTAGCTTTTCTAGGCCACGAGAGCTTTAGTAGCCTATTCGGCTCTAATATAATTAGCCCCGGTGCGGCGCGCGTCTAACTTTATATAGTAATATTTAGAGGGTTTACTTACGAGTAATAGGAATATATAGGGTTCCTATATTATTTTCCTTAACTAGTAGAGGGTATAGGTTAAAATACCTATATAGTATTTCCCGAATTATACCTACGAACTAGGTGAATTTGTTATAGTCTTTTTGCGAAGGGGCTGCGGCGTAATTCCAAGCTTAATAGGGTATCCTATAGAGCTATATTACTATTAATAGTTAAGTTATAGAACTTTATAGTAATTATAGATATATATTAAGTAACTAAGGGGATTTTAGAGTTAGAGAATAAAATACTATTACTTAAGGTTATACTACTAAAATATAGAGATAGTAATCCTTCTTAAATTAGAGCTCTAGCTTATTTAATATATTAGAGACTATATATAAATCTATCCCTCTATTAAACTAAATTAACTATATAGGTATTAATTAATAAAAGCTTTTAGAGTTATAAAGGGGCTCCTATCTTATAATACTACGTATTAAGGTCCTATATAGCCTTAATAAAGCGCTAATTACTATTCTAGTCCTATATAGAGTTATAATAAAAGTAGTAGCTAGTTAATTAATTTATAAAAATCGCAGCCTAGTAATAATTACTATAGTTTAGTAGAAAGAAAGCTCTAGTAATATCCTAGAGATTCTTTACCTCTTCTCTTTTAAGCTCTATAGAAGCCTTATTAATTTCTTTCCTAGGTTACTAGGCTAGCTTATAAATTAGAGTATAGATATTATAAGGGTAGCCCTTAATTATAAATATAAAGAGGGCTATAACTTCTAATTTATCTTACTCCTCTTATCTTATTAGCTTCTCTTATATATTATAAAGGTCTAATGAATATTCTACCTAGGCTAAAGTTATAATAGATAACCCTTTACTATACTAGGTTATTAAATAATTCGCAGATTCTTAGTTCTATTATATATACTATAGGACTACTAATATAGGCTTGTCTTTATTTAGTATAGAGTTCCCTTTAGGTCTTATAATATTAAATCCCACTAAGGTATTAATAGGGCTAAATATAATATCTCTTAGGGTAGTAAGGGCTAAGTAGGGTAGTATAGATAGTTTTATAAACCTAGGGTAGTTAGAATACTTTATAAAGTTAGCTAGTTACTATAGGTTATAATCCCTCTTCTACTTCTTATAGTTATTCCTTCTTTCTACGTTCTAGATATTTAATTCTTTTAATAATCCTTCCTCTCTATTTAACTCCTCTAAATTAATAGAAACTATTAGACTAATTTATAAATTAGTATTTATAGGTACTAGTAGGTTAATATCTATTCTATCTAGAGAGGAAACCTCTAGGTCTATAAATTAAGGGGTATACTTAGCTATCTAATATTTAATATCTTCTTAAGCTATCTTTTTCCTAATATCTTTATCTCTTAATTTAAAGTATTAATCGCGCGGAATTCTATCTACTCTTAGTTAGATCTAATATCCTTTAGGAGGTATTTTATTAATAAAAGCTTTTAATAAATAATTAATCTAAGCTTAATACCTTATTTTAATAAGCTACTTTAGAGGTACTAGGCTTCTAATATATATAAATAACCTAAGCTAATTAATAAAATAGAGACTAGAGGCTTATAGTAGAGGGTCTATATATTAAAGTTTTACTAGGTATAGTTATCTTATTAAAACTTCCTTAGCTTTATATCTTAGTAAAAAGCTCCTAGTAATAAATATTAGAGTTTATAGTTATCCTTTAGCTCCTCTCTTTAACTACTAATTATTATAAAACTCGTTTCTCCTATCTTATAAGTTAATTAGTAGACCTATAATAACTACCTTAGTAAACTTAGGCGCTTATAAATAAATAAGGAGTATATTAGGGGACTTAGCTTTAATTTAAGTAATTATAATATCCCTTATATCTCTATCTTTAAAATCGTTTTCTATACCTCTAACTATCTTATAGTAGAGTAGTTAGCTAGGCTTAGTAGGCCTTATAATATAGCAAGTAACTACTAAGATATCCTTAGTATATATCGGAGTTACTATTTTAAGTATACTAATAGTATTAAATATACTAGCTATAACTTATTATAAGTATAAGAAGCGAATCGTCTCCTCTACTACTTCTAAGGTTTTATGCTAATATTTAACGAGGATATATTTTAATATTATATTAAAAGTGTTTATCTAACTAGGGATATTATCTATCCTAAGTAGAGGGTATATATTATATTTAATTAGCTAAGGCTAGTAACTAAGCTTACTAGGAGGTCTAAAGCCTAGGATATCTCTATTATTCTATCCCTATACCTAAAAACCTACTTATTGAGCTCGGAATTACGCCGCAGCCCCTTCGCAAAAAGACTATAACAAATTCACCTAGTTCGCAGGTATAATTTAGGAAATACTATATAGGTATTTTAACCTATACCCTCTACTAGGTAAGGCAAATAATATAAGAACCCTATACGTTCCTACTACTTATAAGTAAACCCTCTTAATATTATAAAGTTAGACGCGCGCTACACTAGGGCTAATTATATCGGAGCTAAATAGGCTACTAAGGCTCTCGTAGTAACACCCTCGCTAAACCTTCTAGTAAGGTAAAAGCTACTATATAAGATAACTCCTTAACCTAAAAGGTCGACCTTCTAATAAAGTATTATAAACGCTACTATATAAGAGGTAACTCCTTAACTAAAGAGGTCTTTCCTAAGAGGTTCTTATAGCTAGAAGTATAAGAAGCTCTGCTATAAGTAGGGCCTTATGCCTCTCCCTCTTCCTTATCCTTATCCACGACGTCCTAGGTATACTTATAACCTATATTGAATCCTTAACTATATTAGCACTAGACCCTATATATAAATACGCTAAGCCCGAGCGAGGCACGCCCTCTAGTATAAATAATATAGAGGGGATCGCTAGAGAATTTAGCCTTAATATAATTAATAAAACCCGCTCCTTTATTAACTACTCCGCTATATATAGAGAGCATATTATTAGTATAGCCCTTAAGAGGGCTTACTTTAATACCCCTATAGGGGATTCTATAAGGCGTAATAGCCTTAGAACTAAGTAAGTAAACTTAGTAGTAGAAGTTTAGCGGGTTATTATATACCCTATAGAGTAGCCCTTCTTTAAGCAGGTCCTCCGTATTACTAAGGTAGAGGTAGCCTAGGCAGCCTAGGCCTATTAGGGGAACGTCGGTAAGTATAGCTTATACTAAATAGAGAGAGCGTTACTAATAACAGCATAGTAAAGATAGTAATAACTTCTAGCGGACAAAGCAGTAATAGAGGTAGTATTAGCAGCGTAGGTAGTGCGCGAGAGGAAAAGTTAATAGTTTTATAGTTTAAATAATTAAAAACCACGTTATTATTAATATAAGGTTAAAGATCGTGAGGCTATAGGTACGTATAAGTGCGGCTATAGTTAGGAGAGGTAGTCGGTAAGATTATATAACCGAAGGCTATGTATTGTTAGGAGGCGCGGAGTTAGAAGGTCTATTGCACTTAAGCAGGTAAAATCACTATGCAGTGGCCAGAGGCTAAAAGAACCTACTTATATTTAGTTTACTAGGTATAAGCTTTATTAAAAATCTAATTTTAAGGATAGGAAGGTTTAAGGATCTTAATTCCTAGATCTATATATCTAATACTTTATTATTATAAGAAATAACTTTCCCTATTATAATATACTAGGAGAAAAGTTAATAAGGGGAAAGCGCGAGTAATTTATAAACTAAGGAGCTAAATAGAAGTAATATTTAAAGAAAAGGAGGAGCTATAATATAGTAATTAATATTATATAATTAGTAGATAAATTAAGTTTAAAAGTAAATAATATATATAGAGAGGAGAGAGAAACTAGAGGGCTTAAAAGGTAAGGAGTACGTTTTTATATCTACTAATTACTTTAATAATATAGTAATTTATTAGTAGCTTATAGAAGGAATAATTAACTCTCCTCCCTTACCCTCCTTAGCCTGAATAAAGTATAATAAACTTAGAATAAAAAACCTATAACAAATAGAATAGTAAATTAGGGCGGTTATATATAGGGAAAGAATAAAGGAAATAATAGTTAGTAGTAGCTATTAAAATAAGTAGCCTAGTTATAAATTAAATAAATATTCTCTTCTATTCTCTATTATTAACTTCTCCCCCTTATAATAACTACCTTTAGCTAGCTACTTTAATTTTTATTTAACCCCTTTATACTTTCTTAATTATATCTATAAATTATATCTTCTTATTATAGCTAATTATAACTTCCTTATCTTAGGTATTAAAAATACTAATTAACCTCGCCCTTATTATTTCCTATCTATAGTAACCCTTTAGGTCCTTAGCTCTAATATCCTTAGACTTAAAATAAAGAAAAAGTATATACCTCTTTTTATCTAATACTCTAATAACTAACTTTAGGTATTCTTTTCCTTCTTTTTAATATCTTTATACCCTCTAGCTAATAATTATAATTCTTAAGTAGCGATAAGCCTTATTTAGCTCTAACTTAATATCCCTAGTAATAAATACTTAGAGGTAGCTTTTATATTATAGATATTCTCTAATAAGATTACTAAGGTAATAAGGCTAGCTTTTTAAAAGGCTTATCTTAGTAAATAGGACTTTAAATAAATATTTAGAGTAACTAAGGGGTCTAGAGATTTCTACTATTAAGTCTTTATTTATACCTCTATTACTTTCCTTACTAGCTTATAGGAGATAAAGGTCTTTTAGCGCGTAGTAGCTATATATAGCTTATTTATTTAATCTTAAGGTAGTTATAATATAATACCCTATATTTATTATAAAGAGCAGGCCTATATTACTAAGAACCTTACGTTAGGTATTTACATTTATAAACTATACTTTAAGTATATCTTAATACTAAGTACTCCTTATACTAACTACCTCTTCTATAAAACTTAAGAGAGTTATTTATATAATAATCTAAGTATCTATAAGTACTATAAGTATAGAATTAAGTATAATAATAAGGTAAGGAGGAGTAGAGAATTTAATAGTATTAAGGAGATCCTATAATCCCGAATTCTAGTAAATACTATAGTTATAGCTATAGCTAAGTTTAACTTCTCGCTACTTTATAATAAATAGTATTAATAGGCCTAGGAATATTATTCTAAAGCTAGGTTTATATACTCTTATTACCCTTTTATAATAGAGCTACCTCTAGAGTTTAACTTTATAGAAATTATAGATTACTTAGGGCTTTGCGTTATAAATTAGGGTAGGAAAACAGGGTTTCTAGATATATTTATATAGTATATAGGGGGGGCAAAAAAAAGAAGAGAGAATAAGAAATTAAAGCGAATATTATACGAATAGGTCTATAAAGCTAAAGTCGAAGTTCATCTAGGTATAAAAATTAATATAATCCTTTTTATAAATATCCTTCTCTTTCTCTTTAGTAAAAAGTAATATAATATTAGTAATAATTATTTCTAGGGAAAAAGGGGGGGGTAAGAAAAGTCTATTAATATCTTTACTAGAGGCTAGTAATTATAATTTTAATACCCTCTCTCCCTTTCTCTTCTTCTCTCTTATCTTTAGGTTATTAATCTTATATTTATTTAGTAAGGAAGAGTAGCTTTAGTATTATTACTAGGAGGTTAAGGATCTTATACTTTCCTAGGCTTAATTACTTTATTATAACTACTAATAGATATTAAAGCTATCTAAGCTATTATTATATTAAATAATAGCAAGGGGCGTATTTTAAATAAATAAGGAGTTATTAAGACTATCTCTTACCCTTATCCCTAAAGTTTAGGAATATTATCCCTAGAATCTTAAACTTTTAAACTAAGAGATAAAAGGAAGAGAAACTTAGAATAAGTCTATAAATTATTAATTAAAATAGGTTATAATAAAAGAAACCCCTTATATCCCCTAGATCCTCTATCTTAATATACTCCTTTTCTTTCTCTTTTAATATTTTAAGAATCTTAATAACTAGTTATTATCTAGCTTTTAAAGCCTTAATTATCTTCTCTAAATCCTCTAAATCCTATTTTAATTATACTATTAAATATAATAAATCCTCGTCTTTTTCCAAATTACCTTCCCTAGGTATTATAAGTCCCTCCTCCTCTTCTTTAGGTATATAATTATTATACTCTTTATTCCCTAGTACTAAGAAGACCTTTACTAGGTTCTTTTTTAAATTAGATCTATAAATATCTAAATTACTTAGTTCCTAATACTCTTTAAGAGCTTAAATAAATTTATAAAGTTAATTTCTATTAAATATCTTTTTAGTAACTATATTACTTACTAATATTACTAATTAATATAATAGAGCTTTTAGAGCTTGCAAAAGGATATAGAAGGGGCTTTGCTATTAGTAATTATATATTTTAATAAATAGCTTATTAATAGAGCCCTTAATATTAAATACTAGTACTAAATTACTTACCTCTAGCCTCTCTTTCCTTATAGTCCTCTTATATTAATTATTATAATATTCTATAGTCTTCTTATATTAAGTATTAATTATCTCTTTAGCTTATTTTCTATCCTTATTAAGTTATAGGAAGGCTTTTAGATATATTTCAACCTCCTCTTCCTTTATTATTACTAAATCTTAATTAAGAACCCTCTAGGTTAGCGTTAGGGTTTTAATAGGAGTAATAGGCTTAAACCTATATAGTAGGTAGAAAGGGCTAAAGCTAGTTAAAGTATAAACGCTTAATTAATCTGTAAATAGAGTAATAAGAAGGTATAGCTAAGGGTTAATATCTCTCTATCCTCTAGTTTATATTAATAATATATAAATAATTAGCTAATAACTAGTTTTAATTATACTATTAGCTTTTAGGTTATAAGTAGATATTACTTTCCTCCTTATATTATATTTCCTATTAAATTTAATAGTAGTATCCTTATTTTCTAGTCCTCTATTAATAATAAGTTCGCTATATAATCTATAGTAATAGACGATCTCTTCCTAGATAAACTTGATAACCTTAGCTAAAGTTACTCTCTTAAGCTAGCAGGCTTTAGGCTATCCTATTAATAAATCCCTTACCTTAATAAGGTATTACTTACCTACTCTTTATATATCTAATAATATCCTAGTAAAGGGTAATCCCTTTAGAGAGCTATATATCCTTATATTATCTATATATTAAGCTCTCCTCTTTTAGTAATTAGGGTAACTCTTTAAGGATTTACTAATCTTTATATATATACTAGCCTAGATATAGTAACCATAGTCTTCTAGCTATAGCTTACTTACCTTAGTAACTACTCTCTTTATAAGCCTTTATAATTAGTTTCTTTTACTACTTAGTATTATTAATAACTCGTTATAATATTAGCTTTTAATTTATTAGTTTAGTAAAAAGCAGGTAGTTATAAATATAATAATCTAATGCTCTAATCTTAAAGTTATAATACCTTACTAGTTAGATTCCTAGAGGGTATCTCTATATTATTAAATAGTAAACGATTTATTAAGAGCATACTAAATAGGTTTATAAGTTATTAAGAAGTACGTCTAGGATATTTATTATATTACTAATAACCTCTATATTTCCTACTAGGACCTCCTCTATATATTACTAATTATTATAGCGTTAAGCTTAATTAAAGAAAGAACTAGCTTCTATATCTATAAGGAAGATCTATAAATCGATCTAAAAGTCGATCTCCCCCTTATCCTCCTTATTAATAAAATTAGAAGGTCCCTAGGGTTTTTATAATAAGTTATCTACTATTATATTCTAAGTACTATAGATATATTATATTTCGAAGTTAAATATTTAAATCTATATAATCTAGCGAATAATAAGGGCTCCTAGGAGTTTTATAGCTACTCTATTAAGTTATATAACTAATATCTAAGCGTCTATCTCTAGGATAAAGTATTATCTATATAAATAATTATATACCTTCTTTAAAGCTTTTAGAATACTATATAATTCCTTCTTCCTAGTATTATATAATAGCTCTAGTCCTAACTAAGTACTACTCTTAAAGAGAGAGACTACGCGCTAGTTATTAATAAACTATCCTAGGACTCTACCCTATCTTATATTACTAGTATTAATTATAAGGTAGATATCTCCTCCTTTAGGGCTAAAGTTTATAGTAATAAGGATTAGAGCTCTTATAAGTATTACCTTTAGAATATCTATAGCTATCTATTACTTCTCCTCCTAGCTAAATAAGGTATCCTTCTTAAGTAAGTTAGTAAGTAGCTTTATAATAGTAGAGTAGTCCTTTACCTAGGATCTATAGAACGTTATAATCCTAAGGAAAGCCCTTAACTCTATTAAATTAGTATAAGTAGCCTATTTATAGATCTTAACTATCTTTACTTCCTCTAGATAACGCCTATTAGTATTATAAATATAACTAGTAATTATTATTACTTCCTAGGCTTATTATAACTTAACTACTATTACTATATACTCTACTAGCTCTAGATTAACTAGGACCTTATTAATATTCTATAAGTATTCTAAAATAAATCTATAAATCCCTAGATAAGACTCGATCTCTTTTTTATTATATCTCGAAGTTAGTCCTTTAATAGTAATATTATTAAGAAAGGCTTTATAATAGCTAGGGATAAGGTTATATAGGATTCTAATTATAACTTATATAAACTAAGCGACTAAGTTTATTACTCCTTAAGGTAATATATATATTTATAGTAGTCTAATAAGTAATACGAATATTATTAAATCTCTACTTATAGGGTCTAATAGGACTTAGTTATATCCTAAGAAGAAGTCTAGTAGTAATAATAATTAATATATAGCAAAGCCTTCTAAAAATTCGTCTACTAAAGGGGGTAGTACTACGTCTTATATTATAACTATATTTATCTTAGTTACTAAGTTACTAAGCTTTATCTTACTATCTTTCTTTTATATAAGGAATAATAGATTATAGTAAGCTATATAACTTTGCTTAAGGATTCCCTTCTCTAGTCTCTCCTCTAGAATTATAATAATATCCTACTCTAGTCCTCTTAATATTAGGATTCCTTTGACTTACTACGCTATATATAGTACTATTTAAATTATTTATAGAGGTATAATAAAAGGGTATATAGAGCTATAATACTTAAATTCCTAGCGTAAAGCCTTCTCTCTTATAATAAGAATAGCTAAAAGGAGCTTCTTTTCTTTAGGCTATAGATAATTAATAGTCTTAAGGATAGCTTCTTATTAAGCTCTTATAAGCCTTATTCCTTACTTAATAATTAAAAGCTTTAGTATAACTAAGCTTATAAATAGGGCGCTAAGATCTAGGATTATATTTTCCTTAGCTTTTACCTATACCTTTAACTTCTACTCTAGGTCTCTATCTAGGGTTAAACCGTTTAATATAGTATTATTAATAGGTTAAATCTTCTTATCTTTTATCTTATATATTATATTAATATCTTCTATTAGTAATATAAGCATTATTAGCATTGGTTTATAATTATTATAGGAGAAAGTAGTATCTATAGCTATAATAACTTTAACTCGTTTCTAATATACTAACTTATATTTCCTCCTAGGTACTTTCTTCTTTATTATTCTTTTCTTAGGTTTATAAATATAGTATTAATAATTAATACTATAGCTATTATTTCCTACTATATACCCTATACTTATAATCGCTTTATAGATCTTATTAAGCTTAGGGGTAACTTCGTTATAGATTATAGTCTCTAGGATTTCGTTAAAATTAGTTTAAACTCTTTAAAAATAGTAATAACTTCCTTATCTAAGTCTAACTATTACTTAACTTTATCTAGTAAGTTATAAGATCCTTTAAAAGCTTATTAAATTGCTTTAATATCCTAATATATCCTTATACTCCCTAGTATTATATCTAACTCTTCCTTATTCTTAGTGTTATTAACTTATTAATTATCTCCTATAAAGTCTAGGCTTATTACTATATTAGATCTATTAGTAGTAGCCTCTATTTTCCTCCTCTCTAGGGGATAAGAGAGTATATTAACGTTAAGAAGAAATAAAGTAGTCTATCTTAGTAATAATTTCTAGGAACTAAGTAATTAAGTCTCCTATATAAAACGATAGCGGGATATTAATCTTAATATTCCTAGACTAAAGAACTCTAATAATCTAGTTCTATATATAATCTATTATTATTTAAGTCTTTAAGATAAAGAGAGCTCCTAGCACTAGGTCCTTATTATAAGTATTTTTAGGGAAAATAAAAAAGCTAATATCCTAAATCTAATTACTACTAATATAAACGTCGTCTATAATTATACTTATGAATTAGGTTCTCCGCTCTTTATTAGTAATCCTACGGATCCCTATATATATCTTAACTATATCGCTCTATAAGCCTAGGCGCTTAATATAACTTTTACTAATAAGGTTAATAATAGAGCTACTATTAATAATCCCCCTAATTAATATATTCGTAAGGCTATAAAGGGTAATAGGAATCTACTAGTAGGTTATAATAAAGTCTAGGATAGTAATATATCTTAGGAGTAGAAGTAATACTAAATCCTAATCTTCTATTATAGCGCCTATCTTAAAGATAGGATTAATTATATAGTAGTTAAATTAAATTACCTTAGTTTAGAAATCCTTAGGTAAGTCTATAGAAATAGTAGCTAAAGTCGCTTAGCCTTAGGAATAGTTCTTATTATTATTCTATTAATTCATTTATTCCTATAGCTCCTTATTACTTTCTCTAGTCTTATTAAATTAACCTAAAACTATAATATTAATAGGAATAAAGATATCTTACGCTTTTAAGTTATATCTATCCTTATACTTAGTAATTATAGCTTTAGTAGTATTATAGACCGTTCTATCCTAATTAGGCTAGTTTTAATAAAAGGAGGCTTTAGGGATAGCTACCTTCCTATTTACTCTTTTATTATATAGCTTAAGAGTAAGAGTATAGCTTATCTACGAATTACTATATTAAATCTAAGGCTTATTTTATTTATCTTATTTCTATTACTTAACTTATTCCTTAGGGGCGTTTAGTAATATAGCGTCTTTAGTATCTTCCTTATTATCTAGGAGCTCTATAACTCTCTAAGTAATTTAAACAGGGTTAAGGAGTTATCTCGTATAGTGGCTTTCGCCTTGCTAGAAGGTTTAGCGAGGGCGTTGCCACGAGAGCCTTAGTAGCCTATTCGGCTCCGATATAATTAGCCCTAGTGCGGCGCGCGTCCGACTCTATGCGGTAATATTTAGAGGGTTTACTTACGAGTAATAGGAACGTATAGGGTTCCTATATTATTTTCCTTAACTAGTAGAGGGTATAGGTTAAAATACTTATATAGTATTTCCCGAATTATGCTTACGAACTAGGTGAATTTATTATAGTCTTTTTGCGAAGGGGCTGCGGCGTAATTCCGAGCTTAATAACTCTCTAAGTAATTTGAATAAAGAGGGTCTCGAATTATAAGTAGGTTTTCTATTTAGGGAGCCTAGTAATAATAAGTATTATAAGGTTCTATATAATACCCTATAGTTTTCCCTCTTTCTATAGTAATAATATCTTTTATTAGGTTAATATATTAGTTCTTTACCTTAAAGCTAAAGAATATTATATCTATAAAGTTATATAATTAAATAATATCCTTTAATAAATTTATAAAGCTAATAGATAGTTTAGGGTATATCTTATTATAACTAACGACTCTTATAACCTCCTCTAGAAGCTTTAGCTACTATTTCTCTACTAACTTACTTATAGTAACTATATAGTATATAAAGGTATCCTCGTTAATTAGGATATACTTTAAA
>JAVHLU010002629.1:0-16725 GCA_036785755.1 Colletotrichum ledebouriae
TCTTTAAGCTATAGATAATTAATAGTCTTAAGGATAGCTTCTTATTAAGCTCTTATAAGCCTTATTCCTTACTTAATAGTTAAAAACTTTAGTATAACTAAGCTTATAAATAGGGCGCTAGGATCTAAGATTATATTTTTCTTAGCTTTTACTTATACTTTTAACTTCTACTCTAGGTCTCTATCTAGGGTTAAACTATCTAATATAGCGTTATTAATAGGTTAAATCTTCTTATCTTTCGACTTATATATTATATTAATATCTTCTATTAGTAATATAGGCGTTATTAGTATAGGTTTATAATTATTATAGGAGAAAATAGTATTTATAGCTATAATAACTTTAATACCTTTCTAATATACTAACTTATACTTCCTCCTAGGTACTTTCTTCTTTAATATTCTTTTCTTAAGTTTATAAATATAGTATTAATAATTAATACTATAGCTATTATATCCTATTATATACCCTATACTTATAATCGCTTTATAAATCTTATTAGGCTTAGGGGTAACTTTATTATAGATTATAATCTCTAGGATTTTATTAGAAATTAGTCTAAACTCTTTAAAAATAGTAATAACTTCCTTATCTAGGTCTAACTATTACTTAACTTCGTTTAGTAAGTTATAAGAGCTTTTAAAAGCTTACTAAATCTCTTTAATATCCTAGTATATCCTTATACTCCCTAGTATTATATTTAGCTCTTCCTTATTCTTAATATTATTAACTTATTAATTATCTCCTATAAAGCTTAAGCTTATTATTATATTAGGTCTATTAATAGTAGCCTCTATTTCCCCTCTTCTATAAGAGATAAGAGGGTATATTAATACTAAGAAAAAATAAAGTAGTCTATCTTAGTAATAATTTCTAAGAACTAAGTAGTTAAGTCTCTTATATAAAATAATAGCGGGATATTAATCTTAATATTCCTAGACTAAAGGACTCTAATAATCTAGTTTTATATATAATTAAGTATTATTTAAGTCTTTAAGATAAAGGGAGCTCCTAGTACTAGGTCCTTATTATAAGCGTTTTTAGGGAAAATAAAAAAGCTAATATCCTAAATCTAATTACTACTAATATAAATATTATCTATAATTATACTTATAAACTAGGTCCTCCGCTCTCTATTAGTAATCCTATAGATCCTAATATTTATTTTAACTATATCGCTCTATAAGTCTAGGCGCTTAATATAACTTTTACTAATAAGGTTAATAATAGAGCTACTATTAATAATCCCCCTAACTAATATATTTATAGGGCTAGAAAGGGTAATAGTAATCTACTAGTAGGTTATAATAAAGTCTAGGATAGTAATATATCTTAGTAGTAGAAGTAATACTAAATCCTAATCTTCTATTATAATACCTATTTTAAAGATAGGATTAATTATATAGTAGTTAAATTAAGTTACTTTAGTCTATAAATCCTTAGGTAAGTCTATAGAAATAATAGCTAAAGTTACTTAGCCTTTAGAATAGTTCCTATTATTATTCTATTAATCTATTTATTCCTATAGCTTATTATTATTAGCTCCTATCTTATTAAATTAATCTAGAAGCGTAATATTAATAGGAATAAAGACCTCTTATACCTTCAAGTTATATCTATCCTTATACTTAGTAATTATAGCTTTAGTAGTATTATAAACTATTCTATTCTAATTAGGCTAGTTCTAACGAAGGAAGGCTTTAGGGATACCTACCTTCCTATTTACTCTTTTATTATATAGCTTAAGGGTAAAAGTATAGCTAGTCTATAAATTACTATATTAAATCCGAGGCTTATCTTATTTATCTTATTTCTATTATTTAACTTATTCCTTAGGGGTATCTAGTAATATAGCGTCTTTAGTATCTTCCTTATTATCTAGGAGCTTTATAACTCTCTAAGTAATTTAAATAAGAGGGTTTTAAATTATAAGTAGGTATACTATTTAAAGAGCCTAGTAATAATAAGTATTATAAGGTTCTATATAATAACCTCTAGCTTTCCCTCTTTTTATAGTAGTAATATTTTTATTAGGTTAATATACTAGTTCTTTAGCTTAAAGCTAAAGAATACTATATCTATAAAGTTATATAATTAAGTAATACTTTTAATAAATTTATAAAGCTAATAAATAGTTTAAGGTATATCTTATTATAACTAATAACTCTTATAACCTCCTCTAGAAGCTTTAGCTACTACTTTTCTACTAACTTACTTATAGTAACTATATAGTATATAAAGGTATCCTTATTAATTAGGATATACTTTAAAATTATCTAGCTATTAGTTAATTTATAGTTATAGCTTTTATTAATAATACCCGTCTTAACCTTAGTACTTATATCTAGGGTACTAATAAAGTAGTAGGGCGATATATAATAGTAGACCTTATTCTAGCTAGCCTTAAGATACTTAATATAGCTAATAATAATATAGGTAATAGCGCTATAAAACTAGCAGGCCCCTATAGCCTAGAAAAGTATATACTATAGTAATCTATCTTACTAAAAGCCTCTATAGCCTCCTCTTACTCTACTTCTTCTAAATCCCTAGTATTACTAATATCCTCCTTAGTAATCCCTATATCTAGCTTATAAGTAAAAGTACTACTATTATTAGTATTAAGTCTATAAATAGTCCTAAGATTATTATTTATAAGGTTTAGTAGCTTTTATAGCGTTTAGATTAAAAGTATTATTTCCTTAGCTAGTAACTCTCTTAATAAGGGTTAAGATATCTATCTTATAATTAACCCTATTAATATTTAGGGTTTTAAAGTTCTCTATAAGAGAATTAATAATTAAGCTAGTAGTCTAGGCTATAGAGGGTTCCTTAGCTTTAGCCCTCTACTTTATTAGAATTATCTTTATAGGGATTTAAAGCGTTATTATTATTATAAGCTTAATAAGGCTAGATAATTACTAAGGTTCCTAGCGAGTACTAAATTATTTAATTAGGGTATCTTCTATTATAACCTATTACTTTAAAATAACTTTAATAAGCTAGTAGCTAAGACTTTAGGCTATAGCTCTTATAGCTCTCTCTAAAAAATAATAATAAGTAATATAAATAAGCTTAGTATTAGTAAGTTCTAAGTCTCTATACTAAATAGCTCTCTATTAAAGCTATTAAATAATAGTAATTAATACTATAACCTAGGAAGGGTTATTATCCTTAATATAAGATCTTATAACTAGGTTCTAAAGGTCCTTATTAAGGTCTTAATAAGACTTTAGGTCTATAAATCTAAACTAGTATAGAAGTTTCTCCTTAGCTTCTTTCTAGGTCTTAGCTTTATTAATATAAGATTTTATTATATCTTAATAGTTACTAGAGCTATATATATAGACCTCGTTCTTTATATCTTTATTAGTCTTATAGTAAAGCTTTCAAAGGCTCTTATAGTTAGTAATAAAGTTAGAGATATTAATACTAATAAACTTAGGTGCTCTAGTTAAATAAGGAATTATTACTATAATAATAGGATATCTTATAAGGAGATTAGTAAGTACTATAATATCCTAATTAATATAGCTTCCTTTAAGGGAATATAGAGTGCTTAAGGGTATTACTCCTATCCTAGAAGTAGGATTTATAGACCTATCTATATTATTATTAGAGGCTAGCTATCTTATAGTATAAAGTTATATCTTACTAAGTAAAGCTCTTATAAATCTCTCTTTAAGCTATTTCCCCTTATTAGAAGAGGATCTAGTATCTAAGTTAGCTAAGGAAGAAGAAGATATAATACTTATAGGTCTATAAATATTAAAGTTAATATTATATAGTTAAAGTAATAGAGTCTTCTAGTTAATAAAATAAAGTTATAATTATAATATCTTCTATATAGAAAGACAAAATAAGTAGTTATAACTTTTTTTAAATAAAATAAAAAAGGAAATAATATAAACTAAATAACTAAATAAATATAAGAAAGGTCTAGTAACCTCGATCTTATTACTCTAGGCTATTATAGATCTATTTTAAGTCTTATTACTTAATATAAAAGGGTCTTCCTAATAACGCTCTTATCTTAGAAGAATTCATAGCTTTATTATATTAATATCTCTCTAAAGTTAGCACGTTGCTCTTAGTACTTAGGGCTATAATAGTAAGGGGTTTATTAGTCTCTAGTTATTAATCTAGTTAATCTCGCTATACTTATTAACTTAGTAAGACTACTAATCTCTATATTAGTATTATATATAGCTATCTTAGCTATATTAGCTATAACTTACTAGTTAGATAATAGTAGTTATAATAATATATAAGGGGGTAAGGAAAGGAATATACTCACTAGAACCTACTAAGAGTATAAAAAAAAAAAGAGAAAGGGAGGATTTTAGGGTTTATATTATTCCTACCTTAATTCTATAAGAAAGCATAGCTATTACTATTCCTTTAGAACTAAGGTAGGTCTATAAATATCTTCCTC
Organism: Colletotrichum ledebouriae; assembly: GCA_036785755.1. Taxonomy (NCBI): domain Eukaryota; kingdom Fungi; phylum Ascomycota; class Sordariomycetes; order Glomerellales; family Glomerellaceae; genus Colletotrichum; species Colletotrichum ledebouriae. Next base: position 4,436 of record JAVHLU010002629.1, read on the forward strand.
TCTTTAAACTACGCTTTTATTATTATTTATATTATTATTATTTGTTATTTATAAATTTCTTAAGTTATTATTATATTTAAAGTAGATTAATTATATATATATATATATTAATAGCAGGGACGTATAGATATAGTAAAAGCACCTAACTCTCTAAGAAGCTTATAAAAGCTATTAAAAAGAGTAAAAGAATCCGCCTCTAGGTAGTATTAGAAAAGGCTTAAACTAATAAGAACTAGAAAGATAATAAATAATATAGCTCTACCTATAAATAAGTAAGAATATTAAGAATAAGCTTAAAGTATATATAGAATAATTCGTAGATCTAATTAAAAGAGATTATCTAAATTAAGCGCGGATTTATTAAGAAAGTGCTCTAAAACGAGGTATAGGATTCTTAAGGTACTAATTATAATAATATCTATACTATACTAAAGTCCGCTACGCTCCTCTCCTCTACGCTCTACTCTATAGTCTTCCTATAATAGGTCCGTGCGCTAAGGGAGTTTTCTAAAAGTTACGCAGCTAAGTCTATCTTATCCTATTATAATAGTTACTAAGTAGAAGGTAGCTTAGAGCTATTTAAAAGCCTATTAGGCTTCTTCTAGCTAGTAAAATTCGCTCCCCTTCTTACTATTCTCTCTACCCTTTAGTAGGGATATTATAGGGGCTATAATACCTAAATAGCTTATAATAAACTCATAGTAGAAATTATAAAATCCTAGGAAGACTTAGATCTCCTTCTATATCTTAAGTACCTTCTATTTAGTAATAGCTTAGATACGGGTTTAATCTATTAATATATCTTTAGGTATAATAATATACCCTAGGAACTCTACTTATTATTAATAGAACTTATACTTATTAAGCTTAGTATATAGTACTTACTAGCAAAGCCTATAGAATACTTAGCGAAGGTCCTTTATATACTACTCTCTTATCTCGGAGTAGATTATAATATTATCTATATAAGTAATATAATAAGTATTTAGTAACTTAGCGAGCGCTTAGTAAATATATACCTAGAATATTACTAGGGTATTTATAAGTCTAAATAGTATAATAATATATTTAAAATACTTATAATAGTTCTTAAAAGCTATCTTCTAGTAGTTTTCTAGCTTAATATAGATATAGTAGTATATATCTTAAAAGTTAATCTTTAAGATCTATTTTACTCCCTAAAGCCTATCTAATAGCTTATTAATAAGGGGGAGTAGATATTAGTTCTTTAGTATTACCTTATTAAAGCCTTAATAATTTATATAAAGGTATAAGGATCTATCTTTCTTAGGTATAAAGAGAATCGGGGCGCCCGCTTTACTTATTAAGAGTTAAATCCGCCCTATTACTTAGTTATTAGTAATATATTAGTAGAGCTCCTCTAGCTAGTACTTATTTAATTAGTAGATAGGCCTATATAGAGGTTTCTTCTTTTTAACTAAGTTAATAGTATATTCTATAACCTCTAGGGCTAAGTATTCCTTTACTAACTACTTATTAAACGTCGCTTATTCGCTAAGTAGCTCTAGTAGTAATTCTACTTTGCTCTCTAAGGCGTCCTCTTTACCTAGGGCTTCTATTAGTAGCTTATAGGGAGCGATATTCCCTAAAATATATATAATATAAGCCCTCTAGCTATTCTTAATAACCTCCTATATAAACGCTAATAGCTTAGTAATACTAAGGCGCTTATATCCCTAGGTATTCGTCTAGGTATTAATTATAATACCCTCCTTTCTTATAAAGTATTATAATAGGAGGAGGTCCCTTATTCCTTTAAAGTAGGGAGCTTTAGTAAAGAGTTACTATATCTTCCTTAGTTATCCCCCTAAGTTAATAAGGAAAAAGGTTAACTAGTATATATTCTAGCTTATTATAGAGGACTTATTAAACCCTTCTAATATAGGGGCGCGCGCTACTATGGGTTATAGTTATAAGGACTTTACTAATTAATTACTAATAATATTAACTTAGGAATAGGAATCTATACTTACTATTACTTCTTATTTAACGATATTCTATAGAATAATTACCTATCCCTTTATAATATCTCCCCTTAGGAAGGTATCTAGTTTTAATATAGGTATAGGGGTTACTAGTATTATCCCCTAGCTTATTTATTTTCTAATAGGTTAAGTTCTTTAACCTCCCTTATAAATTAGATTATATTAACCCTCGCTTTCTTAGTAAATGCTTAGTATCCTACTAGTATTTTATTTATACTTTATTATTTATCTAGGTAGTCTACCCTCCTATGCCCTTTTTTCTTATAGCTAAAGTATACTAAGGGGTTAGACGTTACGGGTTATATATAAGAGCTAAACGTAGGCTAGCCCCTATTAGATCCCTATAACGTGCTACTAATTAGTTAGTAAGATATTAGGCTCTAAGAACCTTGCGTAGTTCTATAGCTAGAGCTCTACTAGCCCCCCTTTTAGCTCGCCCTCGCTATCGGGGGGACCCTTAATATATACTCTTTACTTATATATTACTTCCTATTTTTACTCTATAAGGTCTTACTACTCTATTAGTAATATATCTCTTATAAGTATTCTATTTCTATAACTATATCTCTTAGTTTCTATATTTTAACTTTCTAATATTTAAGCTCCTTATATAAAAATAAGGTTAGTTAGAAGTATAATTTATAAGCCTTAGCCTTATTATTTTCTATACTAACTATACTTAAGTTCTAATATATTACTAACTATTTAGTAAAAAACTATATTAATAACTATATCTCTTTCTATCTTATTATATCTAGCTTTTTATAATACCTCTGCTCTTAAAGCTCTAAGTTAATATATTATTAGTAAATAAACGCTATAAAGTTAGCCTAACCTAGGTCTCCTTCTAGCCTAGCCTTATAGTATTACTACTAGGTTTATAGGGATAAGCTTATTTTTATAAGCGCCTATTAGATCTATTACTCTAGCGTACTACTAGTATATAGTTAGTATTTATCTTTAACTACCTAGATCTAGTTACTAACCTAGTTTATAATAAAGTCCTTACTTATAATATAATAGTTATATATAGGGGGTTTCTAATATTCTCTCTATAAGTGCTTTATTACTAGGTAGTTAGTAAGTTCTTATAATAGGGTAGTAGTTTATTCCTTATATTACTACTATTATAGATATATCTACTCTATAAGACTCTCCTACTATCTCTATAGTAGTCCTATTACTTAGGTAAGGATACCTAAGATACTAGCTTCTTAGGGGGTCTTAGGTAATGTACCCTATTAGCTACTACTTGCTATTTATTTACTAAGCGAGGGTAGGTCTACTTACTCTAGTACTATCTAGGACTAGGCCCGCCCCCTTAGGGTTATCTCTCCTACTATATTATTACTAAGGTTATCTATCTCCCTACTATAGTATCTACGCTATATTCCTTATATCTTAGGGCTTAGCGAGTAACTTATATAATATTAGCTAAGATCTTATTAATTATATTTTATATACCTAGCCTGGAGTTTATTATATTTAAACTCCGTTACTAATTTATTAGTATATTATTACTAGTTTATTTTAAATATTCTAACTAGTATTAGTTTCTTAAATTAAGGTAGAAGTAATAGAGTTATAAGAGTATAGATATAAGCCTAAACTAAGAAGGGCTAGAATATTAAAATATAGGTATATATAGTTATATTAAGGCCTCTGGCCACTATATAGTGATTTTACCTGCTTAAGTGTAACAGACCTTCTAACTCCGCGCCTCCTAATAATATATAGCCTTTAGTTACGTAATCCTTTCCTAACTATAGCTGCACTTATATATGCCTATAGCCTTATGATCTTTAACTTTATATTAATAATAACGTGGTTTTTAATTATTTAAACTATAAAACTATTAACTTTTCCTCTCACGTACTACCCGCGCTGCCGTTAAATACCGCCTCTATTACCGCTTTATCCGCTAGCTATGCCATTATTAGCAACGCTCTCTCTATTAGTCGGCGCAAGCTATACTTACTAACATTCCCCTAATAGGCCTAGGCTACCTAGGCTACCTCTACCTTAGCAACATAGAGGACCTACTTAAAGAAGGGCTACTCTATAGGGTATATAATAACCTACTAAACTTCTACTACTAAATTTACTTACTTAGCTCTAATACTATTATACCTTATAGAGTCCCCTATAGGGGTATTAAGGTAAGCCCTCTTAAGAGCTATACTAATAATACGCTCTATATATATAGCGGAGTAGTTAATAAAGGAGCGGGTTTTATTAATTATATTAAGGCTAAACTCTCTAGTAACCCCCTCTATATTCTTAATACTAAAGGGCGTGCCTTGCTCGGGCTTAGCGTATTTATATATAGGGTCTAGTACTAATATAGTTAAGGATTTATTATAGGTTATAGGTATACCTAGGACTTTATAGATAAGGATAAGGAAGAGGGAGAGGTATAAGGCCCTGCTCGCAGAGCTTCTTATACTTCTAGCTATAAGAACCTCTTAGGAAAGACCTCTTTAGTTAAGGAGTTACTTCTTATATAGTAGCATTTACCTTATTAGAAGGTCGACCTTTTAGGTTAAGGAGTTATCTCATATCGTAGCTTTTACCTTACTAGAAGGTTTAGCGAGGGCGTTTCTAGGCTATAAGAGCCTTAGTAGCCTATTTAGCTCTAATATAATTAGCCCTAGTGCGGCGCGCATCTGACTTTATATAGTAATATTTAGAGGGTTTTCTTATAGGTAGTAGTAATATATAGGGTTCTTATATTATTTTCCTTAACTAGTAGAGAGTATAAGTTAAAATACCTATATAGTATTTCCCGAATTATGCTTACGAACTAGGTGAATTTGTTATAGTCTTTTTACAAAGGGGCTGCGGCGTAATTCCGAACTTAATAGTTATATTAAACTATTACTTAACCTTCTAAGTCTCTAGCTTGTAGAGTTTTCTTAAGGGTATATATATTTACTACTAATTTGCTAACGTTTTACTAATACCGTGGCTCTGCACCCTGCACCCGCTATTGTTCCTTATTGAGTTCAGAATTACGCCGCAGCCCCTTAGCAAAAAGACTATAACAAATTCACCCAGTTCGCGGGCATAATTCGGGAAACACTATATAGGCATTTTGACCTATGCCCTCTACTAGTTAAGGAAAACAAGCTAGTAATAGTAATATTATAATATAGGTTAAGTTTAAAGGAGTTTTATATAATATTATAGAGGAATAGCTACTCTTGGTTTAAGATAGGATTAGGAAATTAGTAATAGAACTTAATTTAGTTAGTAGATAGTAGTTAGGGAATAAGATATATATTAATACCTAGGTAAATAACGAATAGGGTATTAGAAACGTTATAGCTAGTTTTATAATATTAGGTCTCTTAGTTAAGAGCGCGCTTAAAGATTTCTTAGTTATAAATATAATATCCTAGCTTTTTATAAGGGATCTTAATATTAGGTAAGTAGTAGTAAATATAGTTAAGTATAATATACTTAGCGTTTTCTTATTTGAATTATTATCTATTCATAATAAAATAATATCTACGTATATAAAATATAAGTTACTCTAATAGTATTAAGCGCGCGTAATAATATTAAGTATTAATAGGGGTCCTTAATATCTAAAAGAGGATAATAGTAATAAAATAAGAAATATAAGTATAATAATTACCAGGTAATAGGAATAAAGGTATTAACGCTCTTTTATAAAAATATATATATAGAGGGAAAGTTGGTAATACGGTCCACGTAGTAGGCGAAAAATATAGGTGAAAATTCTATAAATTTAGAAGGTTTTCTCCTTAAAGGCGATAAGCCCTTTTATAAGGGTTAACGCGTTTAGGTATATTTAACGCGTTAAACGCATTAGACGCCCTTAAGCGGGATAACTATGCTAAGCGCGTTTAGTATTAATTACCTATATAAGAAGAGAAAGTCGTTAATTATAATACGTAGTATAAAGTCTGATTTATATCTCCTATTATAATAACATGCTAATAAGTAGAGCTATATTATTATATATAAATATTCTATTATATATATTTTATTATATCCTACTTTAGGCTAAGGGAGTCTTAGGCGTAGTATTAGCTATCTTTAAGAGGTCGGGGTAGTCCTTATCCTTATTATTAATAATCTCTTTAGCTATAGCTAGGAGTTAGTTAATATTAAATATTATAAGTAGTAGCTAGTTAGGTATTATCCTTATATTACTCTAGGAACGGGTAGTGAGATTTATTACTAACCTTAGGGTATAACTTAGTAACCCTATTATTTTTAATTATAGCGATCGAGGTAGTAAGAGAGGTAATATTAGTATAAAGGCCTTAAAGGTCCGTAGTATATTTATACTAAAAGTTAGCTATATCTATAGCCTTAGGGTTATTAAGGTCTAAAGGAGTATAAATAGCGCCCGAGTTATTACTGTTAACTATAGCCTAACTAATATAAGCGTTATCCTTAGTATATATACTAAGAAACTCGTATCGTAGTATCTACTTAATAATAAAGAATAGTAAGATAATACTAAACTCCAGGTTACTTATAATTTATTTAGTTATGAATAAGTTAAGGGCATAGATATATATATATTAGGATAGGATAGGATAGACTTAGCTGCGTAACTTTTAGAAACCTCCCTTAGCGCAAGGACCCGTTATAAGAAGACTATAGAGTAGAGCGTAGAAGAGAGGAGCATAGCGGATAGAAAGATAGTATTATTATTATTACTATTAGTACCTTAATAACCCTATACCTCGTTTTTTAGTAATTTCTTAGCAAATCTACACCTAATTTAGATAATCTCTTTTAATTAGATTTACGAATTATTCTATATATCTTTTAAGCCTACTCTTAATATTCTTACCTATTTATAAGTAGAGCTATATTATTTATTATTTTTCTAGTTCCCTTTAGGTCTAGCCCTTTCTAATAGTACCTAGAGGCGGATTCTTTTGCTCTTTTTAATAGCTTTTATAAGCTTCTTAGAGAGTTAGATACCTTTATTATATCTATACGTCCCTATTATTAATATATATATATATATAATTAATCTACTTCGAATATAATAATAACTTAAGAGATTTATAAGTAATAAATAATAACGATATAAATAATAATAAAAACGTAGTTCGAAGAGAGGAAGATATTTATAGACCTACCTTAGGGCCTCTGGCTACTGCATAGTGATTTTACCTGCTCAAGTATAATAGACCTTCTAACTCCGCGCCTCCTAATAATACATAGCCTTTGGTTACGTGATTATAATTACTAACTACCTTTCCTAACTATAGCCGTACTTATACGTGCCTATAGCCTCACGATCTTTAACTTTATATTAATAATAACGTGGTTTTTAATTATTTAATAGACTATAAAACTATTAACTTTTCCTCTCGCGTACTACCCGCGCTACTAATACCGCCTCTATTACCACTTCGTCTACTAGTAGCTATGCCGTTATTAGTAACGCTCTCTCTATATTAAAGTAGTTAGCATAAGCTATACTTACTAATATTCCCCTAAGGGGCCTAGGCTACCTCTACCTTAATAGTACGGAGGACCTGCTTAAAGAAGGGCTACTCTATAGGGTATATAATAACCTACCTAGCTTCTATTACTAAGTCTACTTCCTTAGCTATAATATAATAGCGAGTATCCCCTCTAGGGGTATTAATAAGAGCCCTCTTAAGAGCTATATTAATAATATACTCTCTATATATAATAGAGTAATTAAAGAAGGAGCGGGTTTTATTAATTATATTAATACTAAACTCTCTAGTAAGCTCTCGTGCGTTATTAGCGTTAAAAGGCGTGCCTCGCGCAGGCTTAGCGTTTTTATATATAGGGTCTAGTGCTAATATAGTTAAGGATTTATTATAAGTTATAGGGATAAGGATAAGGAAGAGGGAGAGGTATAAGGCCCTGCTTATAGCAGAGCTTCTTATACTTCTAGCTATAAGAACCTCTTAGGAAAGACCTCTTTAGTTAAGGAGTTACCTCTTATATAATAGCGTTTATAGTACCTTGCTAGAAGGTCGACCTTTTAGGTTAAGGAGTTATCTTATATAGTAGCTTTTATAGCGCCTTATTAGAAGGTTTAGCGAGGGCGTTGCTACGAGAGCCTTAGTAGCCCGTTTAGCTCCGATATAATTAGCCCTAGTATAGCGCGCGTCCGACTCTATAATATTTAGAGGGTTTGCTTATAAGTAATAAGAATATATAGGGTTCCTATATTATTTTCCTTAACTAGTAGAGGGTATAAGTTAAAATACCTATATAGTATTTCCCGAATTATACCTACGAACTAGGTGAATTTGTTATAGTCTTTTTGCGAAGGGGCTGCGGCGTAATTCCGAGCTCAATAGACCTACCTTAGTTCTAAGGGAATAGTAATAGCTATACTTTCTTATAGAATTAAAGTAGGAATAATATAGACCCTAAAATCCTCCCTTTCTCCTTTTTTTCATACTATTAGTAGGTTCTAGCGAGTATATTCCTTTCCTTACCCCCTTATATATTATTATAACTACTATTATTTAACTAGCGAGTTATAGCTAATATAGCTAAGGTAGCTATATATAATACTAATATAGAGATTAGTAGTCTTACTAAGCTAATAAGTATAGTAAGATTAACTAGATTAGTAACTAGAGACTAATAAACCCCTTACTATTATAGCCCTAAGTACTAAGAGCGACATACTAACTTTAGAGAGATATTAATATAGAAAAGCTGCGAATTCTTCTAAAATAAGAATATTATTAGGAAGACCTTTTTATATTAAATAATAAGACTTAAAGTAGATCTATAATAGCCTAGAGTAATAAGATCGAGGTTACTAGACCTTTCTTATATTTATTTAGTTATTTAGTTTATATTATTTCCTTTTTTATTTTATTTAAAAAAAGTTATACCTACTTATTTTATCTTTTTATTTAGAAGATATTATAATAATAACTTTACTTTATTAACTATAATACTCTATTAATTTAACTATATAATATTAACTTCGATATTTATAAACCTATAAGTATTATATCTTTTTTTTCCTTAGCTAATCTAGATACTAGATCCTCTTCTAATAAGGGGAAATAGCCTAAAGAGAGATTTATAAGAGCTTTATTTAGCGAGATATAACCTTATACTATAGGGTAGCTAGCTTCTAATAATAATATAAATAGGTCTACGAATCCTACTTCTAGGATAGGAGTAACGCTCTTAAGTACTCTATATTCCCTTAAAAGAAGTTATATTAATTAGGATATTATAGCCCTTATTAATCTCCTTATAAGACGTCCTATTATTATAGTAATAACTCCCTATTTAACTAGAGCGCTTAAGTTTATTAGTACTAATATCTCTAACTTTATTACTAACTATAAGAGCTTTTTAAAGCTTTGCTATAAGACTAATAAAGATATAAAGAACGAGGTCTATATATATAGCTCTAGTAACTATTAAGATATAGTAAAATCTTATATTAATAAAGCTAAGACCTAGAAGGAAGCTAAAGAGAGACTTCTATATTAATTCGGATTTATAGACCTAAATTCTTATTAAGATCTTAATAAGGACTTTTAGAACCTAGTTATAAGATCTTATATTAAGGATAATAACCTTTCCTAGGTTATAGTATTAATTACTACTATTTAATAGCTTTAATAGAGAGCTATCTAGTATAGAGACTTAGAACTTACTAATACTAAGCTTATTTATATTATTTATTACTATTTTTTAAAAAGGGCTATAAGAGCTATAGCCTAAAGTCTTAGCTACTAGCCTACTAAGGTTATTTTAAAGTAATAGGTTATAATAAAAGACGCTCTAATTAAATAATCTACTACCTACTAGGAACTTTAATAGTTATCTAGCCTTATTAAGCCTAAGCTAAGAATAACGCTTTATATCCCTATAAAGATAATTCTAATAAGGTAGAGGGCTAAAGCTAAGGAACCCTCTATAGCCTAGACTACTAGCTTAATTATTAACTCTCTTATAAAGAACTTTAGAGCTTTAAATATTAATAGGGCTAATTATAAGATAGATATCTTAACCCTTATTAAGAGAGTTACTAGCTAAGGAGATAATACTTTTAATTTAAATACTATAGAAGCTATTAAACCTTATAAATAATAATCTTAGGATTATTTATAGACTTAATACTAATAATAATAATACTTTTACTTATAAGCTAGATATAGGGATTACTAAGGAGGATATTAATAATACTAGGGATTTAGAAGAGGTAGAGTAAGAGGAGGCTATAGAAGCTTCTAGTAAGATAGACTATTATAATATATACCTTTCTAGGCTATAGGGGCCTACTAGTCTTATAGCGCTATTAACTATATTATTATTAGCTATATTAAGTATCTTAAGGCTAGCTAGAATAAGGTCTACTACTATATATCGCCCTACTACTTTATTAATACCCTAGATATAAGTACTAAGGTTAAGATAGGTATTATTAATAAAGGCTATAACTATAAATTAACTAATAGCTAGACGATTTTAAAGTATATCCTAATTAATAAGGATACCTTTATATATTATATTATTACTATAAGTAAGTTAGTAGAGAAATAGTAGCTAAAACTTCTAGAAGAGGTTATAAGAGTTATTAGTTATAATAAGATATACTTTAAACTATCTATTAGCTTTACGAATTTATTAAAAGATATTACTTAATTATATAGCTTTATAGATATAATATTCTTTAGCTTTAAGGTAAGGAACTAGTATATTAACTTAGTAAAAGATATTACTACTATAAAAGGAGGGAAAGCTAGAGGGTATTATATAGAACCTTATAATACTTATTATTACTAGGCTCCCTAAATAGTAGACCTACTTATAATTTAAGACCCTCCTATTTAAATTACTTAGAGAGTTATAGAGCTCCTAGATAATAAGGAAAACGCTAAAGACTTTATATTACTAGATACCCCTAAGGAATAAGTTAAGTAATAGAAGTAAGATAAATAAGATAAGCCTTAGATTTAATATAATATTTTATAAATTAGTTATACTCGTACCCTTAAGCTATATAATAAAAGAATAAATAGGAAGGTAGCTATCCCTAAAGCCTTCCTTTATTAAAACTAGCTTAATTAGGATAGAATAATCTATAATACTACTAAAGCTATAATTACTAAGTATAAGGATAGGTATAACTTAAAGGTATAAGAGGTCTTTATTCCTACTAATATTATACTTCTAGATTAATTTAATAAGATAGGTAAGAGTAATAAAGAGCTATAGGAATAAATAGATTAATAGAATAATAATAAGAACTATTCTAAAGGCTAAGTAACTTTAGTTACTATTTCTATAGACTTACCTAAGGATTTATAGACTAAGGTAATTTAATTTATTTACTATATAATTAATCCTATTTTTAAGATAAGTATTATAATAGAAGATTAGGATTTAGTATTACTTCTACTACTAAGACGTATTACTATCCTAGACTTTATTATAACCTACTAGTAGATTACTATTACCCTCTATAGCCCTACGAATATATTAATTAGGGGGATTATTAATAGTAGCTCTGCTATTAACCTTATTAGTAAAAGTTATATTAAGCGCCTAGGCTTATAGAACGATATAGGTAAAATAAATATAGGGATCTATAGGATTACTAATAGAGAGCGGAGGACCTAGTTTATAAGTATAATTATAAATAATATTTATATTAGTAGTAATTAGATTTAGAATATTAGCTTTTTTATTTTCCCTAAAAATACTTATAATAAGGACCTAGGACTAGGAGCTCCCTCTATCTTAAAGACTTAAATAATACTAGATTATATATAGAACTAGATTATTAGAGTCCTTTAGTCTAGGAATATTAAGATTAATATCCTATTATTATTTTATATAGGAGACTTAACTACTTAGTTCTTAGAAATTATTACTAAGATAAATCGCTTTATTTCTTCTTAGTATTAATATACCCTCTTATCTCCTATAGAGGAGGGGAAATAGAGGTTACTACTAATAGACCTAATATAATAATAAGCTTAGACTTTATAAGAAATAATTAGTAAGTTAATAATACTAAGAATAAAGAAGAGTTAGATATAACGCTAGGGAGTATAAGGATATACTAGGATATTAAAGCGATTTAATAAGCTTTTAAAAGCTCTTATAACCTACTAGATAAAGTTAAGTAATAGTTAAGCCTAGATAAGGAAGTTATTACTATTTTTAAAGAGTTTAGACTAATTTTTAATAAAATCCTAGAGACTATAATCTATAATAAAGTTACCCCTAAGCTTAATAAGATCTATAAAGTAATTATAAGTATAA
>JAVHLU010002630.1:0-16698 GCA_036785755.1 Colletotrichum ledebouriae
AGAGGGGATACTTATTATTATATTATAGCTAAGTAAGTAGACTTAGTAGTAGAAGCTAGGCGGGTTATTATATACCCTATAGAGTAGCCCTTCCTTAAGCAGGTCCTCCGCACTATTAAGGTAGAGGCGGTCTAGGCCCCTTAGGGGTCGGTAAGTACGGCTTGGGATATTAGTTATAATTAGCCTAAATACCCCTCCTTTTATAATATATAACTTAGAGCCTATTAGATTAACTATATAAGAGATCTCTCTATATATACTTTTAATAAAATAAAATAACTTTAAAGTTTTATTATTAATATCCTTCCTATAAGTTAACTTATATATTATTACTTATAATATAAGAGGTATTTAATAAGTAGTATAAATAAAGTTATTAAACTATTCTAACTTAGTATTACCTTTTATTATTTTAATAGCTCTTAGCTTTAATATAGTTACTTTATACTTTATAATCTACTTAGAGATTACTTTTTATATTATAATCTTCTCTTTTTAGAGAGTTTAAAGGATTTTAATATATATCTCTCTAGTAGCTTTAAGCTAATAGATCTTATTAATTCCTATTTTGATTTCTAATTGAATAATACCCTTAGTAATTAAGTTCCTTAAAATAAAGTAAGTTTAATAATACTTAGAATATATTATCTCTTAAATATAATCCTTAAATTAGGTTATAACTTTATATAACTCCTTAATCTATTTTAAATCTTTTTTATATATTATTATATATATAACATATATATATTAGTCTTATTTTATTATATTATTAAATAATCTAACTAGCTTAAACCTAGTAAGGGAGATTTATCCTAAGTCCCTCTAAGTAATTATTTATATAAGAGTTAATAATACTCCTAATTTATTAAAATAAGTATTTATTACTAGGAAGTTAGCTTTCTAGAGATAATTTTAAAACTTTAGCTTTACTAGAGGGGTCTTTAGAATAGCTTTAAGATTTTTTTTTAATATTATCTAAGTTAATATATTCTTATAATCCTATTAACTTAAGCTTATATTAGGTTTAATCCTACTAGAGGGGCTAATTACTTAGAATATATAGTTCTAATAAGAAGCTAAAAGCTCTAGAGGTATTATTAAGAGTAGGCTTATTATAAGTTTATATATTAATAATATATTAGTAAATTTAATCCTATAGATTTATTTAAATAGCTTTATTTAGTATTATATATAAAAATTAGATTATTAATTATTTAATTATATAATATAAGGTATTAAGTTCGGACTTACGCCGCAGCTCCTTTATAAAAAGACTATAATAAATTCACCTAGTTTATAAGTATAATTTAGGAAATACTATATAGGTATTTTAACTTATACCCTCTATTAGTTAAAGAAAATAATATAGGAACCCTATATATTCCTACTACTTATAAGTAAACCCTTATATAAAGTTAGACGCGCGCCGCACCGGGGCTACTTATATTAGAGCTGAACGGGCTACTGAGGCTCTCGTGGCAACGCCCTCGCTGAACCTTCTAGCAAGGTGCTGCGAAAGCCACCATACGATAATATAAGGTATAAAAGTAACTAAAAGCTAATATATAACTATTATAAAATCTCTATATATAGATCTAGGCGGGATTTCTACTTAAAACTAGCTAAAGTAGATATTACCTAATTTAGGCCGGATTTCGCGATGCTTTTGCGCGCATATTGTGCTCCACCGCGCGTGCCCAGGGGGTCGATTTGACAAGTGTGACAATGAGTGTGGGCTCGCTGCTGGCAGGCGGCGGCATAAGCGCGCGTTAGTCTGTTAGCGCTAAAGTATTTGTGCCGCCGCGCTTCTTTTCCTCACCAAACGTCTGAACTCCGTGAGTCCTTGATTTGTCTCTGCTTTCTCAACTAACTGTTTGAGTATATCTACTTGCCGCGAAAATGGCCTCAGGTCTCCCCATTGCCACGTACGTGTCATTGCACCTCGACACGCCGGGCCTTTGGCTGACTTGCGCTACAGAGTATACGTGCGAAATCTGGAAGAGCGCGCTAAAATCGACCAGCTGAAAGATGCTCTTCTACAGATTTTCTCCGATTACGGAAATGTCCTCGACATTGTCGCCAAGACGAATTTGAAGGCAAAAGGCCAAGCCTTTGTCGTCTTCGATAGCCCAGAGCCCGCGCAGAAAGCTATCGAAGAGGTACAGGGCTTCGAGCTGTTTGAGAAACCGATGCAACTCGCTTTGGCACGAACTAGGAGCGACGCGACAGTCAAGACTGCAGGTAATGAGGAAGACTTCGAGCTGCACAAGCGTCGCCGACTGGCCGAGAAGGGTATGCAACGTGCCTTCCAACAATCACATCTCTTTGCTGACCACCTCTTCGCCATTCCAGACAAGAAGAAGGCATTCGAGGCTGCCGAGGAGCAGAAACGGCTGAAAAGACCCGGTCCGGGCGGTGCCGCTGAAGCAGGACGGCCTACAAAGGCTGCCCGTGGCGCTGGCCTGAAGTCCACCAACCCTTCTGCAACGGCAGTTATCCCCGACGAATACCTCCCACCGAATAAGATCCTGTTCGTCCAGAACCTGCCTGAAGACTACGACATCGAGGCTGTTACTAGCATATTTGGGCGTTTTGAGGGGTTCCGCGAAGTTCGTCTGGTTCCCGGCCGCCGTGGAATCGCCTTTGTCGAGTACGAAGGGGAGCAGGGAGCTATCACTGCAAAGGAGAACACTGCCGGCACGGTTCTAGGAGATTCGCACACGATCAAGGTTACGTACCAGCGCCAGTGAGGCCCTCTGTTTTTATAATCATGTTTACAATGAGAATAGCTTAGGAAGGGTATGAAAGGTTTCCGCAGGGACAGCCACATAAGCTAGCCACCCGGGCAGTGGTAACTGCACTGTAGTCCATTGTCACCGAGCCACGATGAGGACTCAAAAGATAACATCGTTGTCTTCCTCGGCAGCAAGAATGTCGGCCAGACCCGACGAGTTGCCCGCCTCCTTTTCCGCCTTGGCTGCTTTTTTGGCTTTGATCTCTGCGTCTGCAGCTGCGGTATCTCTTTGTTTCTTGTTCGCGACCTACGCCTCATGTCATTAGCACTGGCGCGGATAAGGGATGGTTCTGATGCACCTTTTTCAATCTGTAGAACTCCTCTCTATCCAGTTCGTCTAGTTCGGAGTTGATATCTGCCGTTATGATTAGGCCTTTCTTTATATTCGTTCATACTCATGCGAATAAGCCTACACTTGATGGTGTTCTCTGTTCTGGGAATGATGACATGTTCGCTGTTACTGGTCAGTGATGAGGGATGGGTAAGACTCTCCAGCGCTGCTTACATGGCGTTTACTGTAGCATGTCAGCAAGTGTACTCGAAGTCATTGATGTAAGAAAACTCACCGCGTCTGTTGACGATCTTGATCACCTCGTCCAGAATAACGAAGGCAGTCTACGACTGTTAGCGTGTTGGTTGCGAAAAGGGGCATCGAGGCAGCGTACCTGTAGGCTGGCAAGCTCGACTAGGGCCTCCACAGCACGCGCATATGTTTCGCGACAACGCTGAACTTGTTGACCACCTTTGCCCAAGCCCGTAAGGCCAAAATCGTTGTTTCCTTCAGTTACATAGCTCTCGAAAGCCGGGAGAAGGACACCAGACACGTTCTCCTGCTTGGTGCGCACGCGGAAACGAGCAGACCTCGCCGACTCTTGAATCTGGTAGCCAATATCACCTCCAACCGCGTATGTGACTTCAGCCAAGGAGAAAGACGCTATTTGCATTACACGTCCCATCTTGCGCTTGGCCTCATCGATGCGTCGTGTAATCTCTATCGATACGTCGTTAGCCTGGTTTCTCGAAGAAGAGACAGGAAGTCGAACCTCGAAATCGCCTGCAATACGTTAGAAGCCATTCAAACGTTCCCCCATACCAACCTCTCTATCCTTCAGTTGGGTAGGACTTACTTGGTCAAAGCCTCACTCTTTCTCTTCAGTAAACTGTGGCCAGTTTCGGCGCCTTTGAGCTTGGCCTTCATGATTCCCAGCGACTGGCGCGTGGGGAAAACGGCCTCGCGGTCCTGCAGAGCGATCGGTGTCAGCTTCTTGATAAAAAAATTGTCTCTTTGCTCGGGAAAGGTGCATCGACGCACAGGAGCGCCCGACATGTTGGACGTAGCTGATAGGGACAAGCGGAGGTAGCAGTCGCAACGATCGGTGATCGGTTTCGTTAACGATGTATGTGTGGTAGGATACACTGGGCGTCCAGCAGACAATTCCGCAGGAAAGGCAATCAGCGAGGCTACACTTTCGACTGCCCTTGAAAGAGAGCGAGAGGTTGGAGCCAATGTCGAAGTGCTCGTTGCGTTAGTGCTCCGACTAGGGGGCCGTGAGCCAAGGCTCCTACCATTGTCTCTTTAGGTACCTAGCAGAAGCTTCCAGGTACCTGACATGGGAGCTCAGGTAGGTGCTATACCTTAGGTAGCCCACTGCGGGACCTACTGTGGCTGCGGCCACGGCGGAGGGACCCAAGTGGTCACCCAACCGATAAATGGGACTGTGGCAGGCGGCGACCAATTGCGGCTCCAACACCTTGGCATCCTGAAGGTTGTAATTCTTGAGCTGACTAATGGAGTGGGGCACATGTTTTTCTTGCTCTACGGTTGGGCTGCGTTGGCTGTTTGGAGCACAGGACACATCGACTTGTATTGTCATCCTACTTCACAACCTCTTTTGTCGCGAAGCTGGCCATTCCTCCTTGAGGCGCCCAAGCATCTCCGTCGCGCCATGGTTTCTCTCTGAATCAGGTCGCCTGTAAGCATCTTGCCCTTCATTTTACCCTGCCCTCTTTCCGGCCCATGGCTACTGGGCAGGTGGCCTGAATCAACATGCCAGCCTCTGTGCCTCCCCATGGCTCCAATAGGATACCAGATTTGCACCTTGTTGTACGTATACTCCTCTCGTCTACGTTGCTGCGCATCCGTGAGCGACGAGCTAATATACTCGCAGAACAACGAGGACTCGGCCTACGAGCAGGACATCCTACGGAATCCCGGAAGCACGAAGCCGTGGATAGCATACATAGAGTTCAAATCACAGCATGGAACGCTGCATGAGCGCGCATTCGTACTCGAGAGAGCCTGTCTCCAGCTCCCGAGATCCTACAAGCTGTGGAAGATGGTATGTAACATAAAATCGCGCTTTCATTATTTTCTTGTCATGCTAACCGCGTCTGAACAGTACCTTACCTTCCGTGTCAGACATGTTTCGAAGCTGAACGCCGCGATCTTCGCTTCTGAGTATCGAAAGGTGAATGCGCTTTTCGAGCGTGCGCTGATTCTGCTCAACAAGATGCCGCGCATTTGGGAGCTATATCTCAAGTTTCTGCTCCAGCAGTCCCTTGTGACCACCACGCGACGAACGTTTGATCGATGCCTTCGCGCTCTTCCGCTGACCCAACACAATCGAATATGGTCTTTATACAAACCGTTTGCGAATTCGGTTGCGGGAATCAGCGCTGTCAAAGTATGGCGTCGCTACATGCAAGTTCATCCAGAGGATGCCGAGGACTTCATCGAACTGCTCACTCAAGTCGGCCTATATACCGAGGCTGTCAAGAAGTACATCGATGTGCTTAACAACACGCGATTCGTCAGCAAACATGGCAAGGGACACTACGAGCTTTGGAGCGAGATGGTGGCCACGGTCGTCGAGCATGCGGCCGAAATCGAAACCCGGCACGAGACGGGTATCGACGTCGACAGAATCATTAGGAGTGGCATTGTCCGCTTCGCCGATCAACGAGGGAAGCTCTGGTGCGGGTTGGCCACGTACTGGATACGGCGAGGAAGCTTTGAGCGCGCCAGAGATGTCTTTGAGGAGGCCATTACTACCGTCATGACAGTCAGGGACTTTACGCTCGTCTTTGAGTCTTACACCGAGTTTGAAGAATCCATCATTGGAGCGCTCATGGACGTTGCGTCGGATCGCGCCGACAAGGGCATCATGGACGAAGAAGCGGAGTTTGAGCTCGACATTCGCATGATGCGATTCGAACAACTTATGGACAGGAGACCCTTTCTCCTGAACGATGTTGTTTTGCGACAAAATCCCAGCAACGTTGCCGAGTGGGAGAAGAGGGTGGCACTTTGGGGCGACAACAAGTTCGAGGTGGTACAAACTTTCACAGCTGCCATAGCGACCATACAGCCAAAAAAGGCTATTGGGGCCTTCCATCAGCTTTGGGCCAACTACGCCAAGTTCTACGAGCGGGGCGGCGATATTCGAAATGCGCGCATTATTATGGAAAAGGCTGTGAAAGTTCCCTACAAGTCTGTCGCGGAGCTGGCCGATATGTGGATTGAGTGGGCCGAAATGGAGTTGCGGAACGAGAACTTCGACGACGCCGTGAAGATCATGGCGAAGGCCGTTCAGGCTCCGAAGAGATCGACAGTCGACTACTTTGATGAAACCTTATCGCCACAGCAGCGCGTGCATAAGAGTTGGAAGTTGTGGAGTTTCTACGTGGATCTCGTGGAAAGCGTCAGTTCTCTTGACGACACGCGAAAAGTGTACGAGCGCATCTTCGAGCTGCGGATCGCAACGCCGCAAACGGTGGTCAATTACGCCAATATGCTAGAAGAGCACGGGTACTACGAAGAATCTTTCAAAATTTACGAACGCGGCCTAGATCTCTTCAGCTATCCCGTAGCCTTCGAGCTATGGAATCTGTACCTGACCAAGGCTGTTGATCGCATGATTGGCATTGAGCGGCTGCGCGATTTATTTGAGCAGGCAATTGAGGACTGCCCGCCCAAGTTTGCCAAGGTGATCTATCTCATGTATGGCAACCTGGAAGAAGAACGAGGCCTGGCAAGGCATGCTATGCGCATTTACGAACGCGCGACCAGAGCAGTCGCCGACGAGGATCGGGCAGACATTTTCAACTTCTACATTACGAAGTCAGCTTCCAACTTTGGTCTGCCATCGACGAGACCGATTTACGAAAAGGCCATCTCCACTTTACCCGACAACGAGGCAAGGGATATGTGCCTGAAATTCGCCGATATGGAGAAGAGGCTTGGCGAGATCGACAGGGCGCGGGCCATCTATGGTCATGCGTCTCAATTCTGCGACCCACGCACCAGCCCAGACTTTTGGGCCAAGTGGGAAGCATTCGAAGTACAGCATGGAAACGAAGACACATTCAAGGAGATGCTGCGGATCAAGCGGAGTGTACAGGCGCAGTACAACACCGATGTCAATTTCATTGCTTCTCAAGCGCTTGCGCGTAGCCAGCGGCGGCCGGAAGATTCGGCGGACCCGGAGGTGGCCGATGCCATGGAAGCTCTAGACTGCCAGGCAAGGGCACCGGCTGGGTTTGTGGCAGCGAGCGATGCACCCAAAGTGAGCACAATAGAAACACCCACTGTGGCAGCTAATCCGGATGCCATCGATATCGACGACCTTGATGAATAACACGTATCGAATTGCTCTCTTTCGAGGATTGGAGAATGCATTTGCGGTGATTGTTTAGTTTAGGTAGTTTCATACAGGCAAGACAAGAAAACCATTTCCGATCCGAAGTCGCCGATTCAGTTCATTCCTCATTGACTCATTCCCAGTGTCCAATTTTGCGTATCGGCGGGCACACATACTGCCATGGGTGCTCTCTATTCCGTGAATTTTGCCATTGAGACTCAGACGCTAATGGTGATTACTTGGTGGGTGTCTTGCCATAACCCTTCTCGGTGTGCTTCTCATGGAAACCGGTGGCATAGTTCCTGTCGACATGACCGTCACGAGATCCAGGGGTGGCATAGATGGATCCCTTGCGCTTCTGGAAACGACTCGGTGGCACCTTGGACGCATCTGGCGTCGGCTTAATTAGCATAGAGTGTTGCCAGAGGGGAACGGGCGCTCTGGTTAGGTACCCCATTCAGCGCTTGCTCTTCGGTCTGTCGGAGATAACGACAGGGCCTGCGCGGGGTCCCCGTCGAGAGCGACTGGCGAGGTCGGCGTCTCTGTGGGGATCGTGTCAGCTCTGGCTTGGACGTCTTAAAGAGCCCATGTGTCAGTACGAGAGATGAGTAAAACAGGGCGGAGTAGACAAAGACTCACTCGACATTATCCTAATTGGTTTCAAACTCGTGCGATGCCCTATTGCACGAAGGGTGAAGATTTCCTAGATTGCGGCGATGTTTGAGACGTTCGTACTTATTATGTAGGGGTTCGACTAGTACAGGTGAGTGTGTGGTCGTTTTGGGAAACCTTGGATTATGCAGGTGAAAGAGGAGGAATGGTTGGGAAAGGGGGCGAGGACGTTTTTGAAGGCGTCAGGAAAGTAAGGTAAGGTAGGTGGATTGAGGCATCTTGCCGTACGCGGCCAACTAGCTAGCTACCTTGAACCTGCCCTCCCTACCTGCTATGCTTGGCGAGGCCAATGCTATACTTAACTTTGCGAGGGAAGGGACATGGCCGTGTGCTACTTGCAACACCCACTTCAGACGAGAAGTGACAGTACCAGAAGATATGCCGTGCGGAGTATCTCAATGGGGGGGTCATTTGCCAAGGGCCCTGGCTGTTTGGACGAAGCACCGCTTGGCTCTGATCACCATGTACTTCGTAAGGGAGGGAGGTAAGGCAGGGGGGGTTACTCGAGGCGACACAAGCATGACTCCCAGTGTGAATGTGAAGGTTTCTACAAAAGTCAGCCACAGCTTCCACTGTCACTGGAAAGCGGAGGCGAGAAGAAGGTAGCACATGAGACACCTTCTAGGCTTCCATGGGATTGCTACACTAAGGTACCTTACCTCCCTGAGGTGTTTAGGTACGTGACGGCCAGGTAGATGAACACAGACTTTAGCTTGTCTGGACTTGCTATTCCAAACCTAGCAGGAGCTGGTCGCCACAACGGTTGCTCATTGGCCGTTGAGTTGCGTCCTGGCACACGTGTGAGTGCGGGATGAGTGCCACTACAGGTAGTGTCGGGTCATATATTATACAAGTTCTTATATTCTCTAATCTACCTAGCGGAGACTTCCTTATATAGGGTTATAATATAGCGTTATATAGCAATCTACTTACCTAAAAAAAGGAAAAAAAATATTATTCTTGATACTACTTCCGATTATATTTATCCTATTATCCTTAAAAGCAAAGTAATATAGAACTATAAAACTAATTATAGATTTATGAAACCTAAAATATCCTCTTATTTCATAATATCTTTTATTAGGTTAATATATTGATTGACCTGTTAATTTAAAGAAAAAAAAATAAAACTAATATAATCTTTAGATATATAATCAAATCCTAAATATTATCCTATTATATATTGTTTTATTCTCATTTAAATCTATAGTAGCTATTAGCTTACTTATCCTATTAGCTATTAAGAGATAACTAAGAACGTTATATAGCTCTAGTATTTTATAGTTAGGATAATTTCTATTATAATTATTAGCTG
This sequence comes from Colletotrichum ledebouriae, assembly GCA_036785755.1. Taxonomy (NCBI): domain Eukaryota; kingdom Fungi; phylum Ascomycota; class Sordariomycetes; order Glomerellales; family Glomerellaceae; genus Colletotrichum; species Colletotrichum ledebouriae. The sequence continues at coordinate 9,422 of JAVHLU010002630.1, forward strand.
GATTAGGGTAAGCTTATCTATTTAGTTAAATATAAGTTTTATATTAGTCTAAGTAGCCTATTTATATATTATAGTATAGTTATTATCCTATAAATATATGGATTATTATAATATTACGTTACTATTATTAGTTAACTTATTAGTATTAATTAAGTTATAGACTACTGACTCGCTACTAATTAGGTTAGGCTTCTTATTATTAATTACGTTATTATTAAGAGTAATAGCCTAGCTACTATTCTAGTTGGGTCGATTATAAGTTATCTTAACCTATTATAAAATCAGGAGATTATTATAGACTAATCTAGATCTTACTTTATTAAGTAATATTAATATATCTTGGATTATTTAATTATAATCTTTAGATTACTTTCCTTTTATAAGTAGCTTACCTTTATATATTACTACTAAGAGATGAATATTCATAATTATTAAGTTAATACACTTTCTTAAGAATATATCAATATATTTATATGCTAAATAGCTTAATTAGTCTTTATTTATAATAATTAAATATAGGACTCTAAATTTAAGTCTATTATAGATTACTAGCTTTTTAGATAGTAAGAGTATAATATACCTATAGTTATGATTAAAACCTTCTATGATATAGTTAAGTATAGCGCGCTAGTTAGGCTAATAAGAGCTATTATTAGGTATAACGAATTTAGGTCCTTAATAGTACTTAGATCTAAGTTCCTTATTAGCTAGTAAAAGAACTTATATAGATCTTAGACGTTAAATTATTTGCTTAGGTTAAGTTAGCTTAGTTATTATATTAGTACTATCTTAGATATTCTTAGTTCTATTAAGTAAACTATAATTAAAGTTATAGTATTTATACTTTCTAGCTTTAATACGTCTAGTTATTTCTATATTAGTAGTATTTTAATTAGTAGTATTAAAGTTAATATGAACTATATCTTAGGTATTACGCCTACTATATCTAGAGCGTTGTTACTATTAATACTTATATTAGTTATAATTATCTTTCGCATTATTCTTATTAGGAATAAGTAACCTCTACCTATTCTTATCTATACTATAGTAGACTTCTTTCTATAGGGAAATATCTAGGCTAGACTATCCTAACTCTAAATCTATATTAGGGTTACCTATAGTATTACTACTTACTTTATCTTATAATTTCGTAATCCTATTAGTCGCATTAGAAGCAGTAGGAGTAGTTTCCTTAGATTTATTATTATTAATTTATTCTTATATATATTAAATAGTCTTATAGATAATTATCTTATTAAGTTATTACTTCCTAATAATAGTTAAGTGGTATAGAACTACTTAATTGTCTTCGCTCTCTTATTAATCTACTTAGTAAATTTGTTTATAGTCGGGTTATTCTTACGAAGGTTAGCTATATAAGTTATAATATAATATTATAAGTATTATTAAAAGTTCAAAAAGGGGAGTTATCTTATTATTAATAGGAGAAAGACCTATAAGACTAAGTAATGTTATATAGAAGAGAGAAATAGAGTAAAAAGGATTTAAGGCTTATTTAACTTTAAATAATATAACTCTATAATTATAATATAATTATATAGATAAGACTTTATACGGTAATATTTAGAGGGTTTACTTATAAGTAATAGGAACGTATAGGGTTCCTATATTATTTTCCTTAACTAGTAGAGGGTATAGGTTAAAATACCTATATAGTATTTCCCGAATTATGCCTGCGAACTAGGTAAATTTGTTTTAGTCTTTTTATAAAGGGGCTATAGCGTAATTCCGAACTTAATAATTATATAGGTAAAGTAAGGCCTCTAGCTACTATATAGTGATTTTACCTGCTTAAGTGCAATAGATCTCCTAACTCCGCGCCTCCTAATAATATATAGCCTTTAGTTACGTGATTATAACTCTCCTAACTATAACTATACTTATATATACTTATAGCCTCACGATCTTTAACTTTATATTAATAATAACGTAGTTTTTAATTATTTAATAGACTACGAAACTATTAACCTTTCCTCTCGCATACTACCCGCGCTATTAATACTACCTCTATTACTACTTTATTTACTAGAAGTCGTTAGTATCTTTACTATACCGTTATTAGCAACGCTCTCTCTATATTAAAGCAGTTAGTATAAGCCGTACTTACTAATAAGCCCTAAGGGGCCTAGGCTACCTCTGCTTTAATAGTGCAGAGGACTTGCTTAAAGAAGGGCTACTCTATAGGATATATAATAACCTACCTAGCTTCTATTACTAAATCTACTTACTTAGCTATAATATAATAATAAGTATCCCTTCTAGGGGTATTAAGAAAGCCCTCTTAAGGGCTATATTACTTAAGGGCTATATTAATAATATACTCTCTATATATAATAGAGTAGTTAAAAAAGAAGCGGGTTTTATTAATTATATTAATATTAAACTCTCTAGCGAGCTCTCGCGCGTTATTAGTATTAAAGGGTATACCTCGCATAGGCTTAGCGTTTTTATATATAAAGTCTAGTATTAATATAATTAAGGTTTTATTATAAGTTATAAGTATACCTAGGACTTCGTGAATAAGGATAAGGAAGAGGGAGAGGTATAAGGCCCTGCTCGTAGAGCTTCTTATACTTCTAGCTATAAGAACCTCTTAGGAAAGACCTCTTTAGTTAAGGAGTTACCTCTTATATAGTAGTATTTACCTTTAGTACTTTACTAAAATGTTAACTTTTTAAGTTAAGGAGTTATCTTATATAATAGCTTTTACTTTTAATACCTTACTAGAAGGTTAACTTTTTAGGTTAAGGAGTTATCTTATATAATAGCTTTTACCTTACTAGAAGGTTTAGCGAGGGCGTTACTACGAGAGCCTTATTAGCCTATTTAGCTCTAATATAATTAGCCCTAGTATAGCGCGCGTCTAACTTTATAATATTTAGAGGGTTTACTTACGAGTAGTAAGAACGTATAGGGTTCCTATATTATTTTCTTTAACTAGTAGAGAGTATAGGTTAAAATACCTATATAGTATTTCCCGAATTATACCTATAAACTAGGTGAATTTATTATAGTCTTTTTGCGAAGGGGCTGCGGCGTAATTCCGAACTCAATAGCTATGTATACTATAGTTATTTATTAAAGTTTATTTGAAGTTTATAAGAGTATAATAGAAATTATTAAGATATACCTTCGGTATTCTTATTTCCCCCCGTAAGGTATATATCTATTTATATATAGCGTATTGTTTATATCTTATTATTATACTATTTATATTTATATACGCTAATATAAAAACTCTTAAAACCCTGGAAAAATGAAGAGGAAATTCTTAGAGTATTCATAATAGGTGCTAGTAGAAAAACCTGAAAACCTAACTCTTATAGGTATAAAAGGAAAACTAGACTTTTTATAATAGTTTATAGTAGTTAGTATAGTTTAATAATTTAGATCTATAATGCGGTTATTATTTGTATTTTTATTTCTATTACTATTTATATTATTATTTATATTACTATTTGTATTATTATTTATGTTATTATTCATATTATTATCACTAATCATCTTTGAAAGGTTATGAAATCTTATCTTGCCTAATAGCTTTATTAAAATATCTATAATATTATTACTAGACTATATATAAAAGAGGAAAATCTCTTCTTCTATAACTATATTTCTAGTAAAACTAGGGAGCGCTAGCCATGGCTAGCTCTAAGGAGAATACTTCTATTAGTAAGGTTACGCTATAGATAGAATAAATATAACTAGTAATATTATATATTCTATTCTCTATACTAGGGAGCGCTAGGTATTAGCTCTTCTAATAGGATATTAACTATAATATCTAGTATTTAATATAAGCGAATAGTATAGTAGTTTCCTTATATAGTATTCTCTTTTTAATATATAGTACTTAATATACCTCCTACTCTTATTAGAGGTATATATAATAAGAGAGATAGTAAAGAATAGAAGATAAGTATATTATAAGCTATACTAAGGAGTAGCTATTTATTTTTATAGCTTATATACTACTTAAAATCTATAGATACCTTATAAAGAAAATAAGTAAGGAGATCTTTTAAAGATTAAAAGCGGTCCTTAATAATTATATTACTAAAGGTAGTTTTTAATAACTATTTTATATTATATTTTAAAGTTTTATTTACTAGGTTTAGTTCTAGTTAACTCTATTTAATCTTAATTGAGGTATAAATATACTAGTAAATACTTATTCCTACTAGCTACTAGCTCCCGCTCTTATTAGATGTATATATACTAGTAGAGATAATAAGGGATAGGAGGTAAGTCTATTATAAGCTATACTAATAAGTAGCCTTTTCTTTTTATAGCTTATATACTACTTAGAATCTATAGGTATTTTATAAAGAAGTAATACTAGTAAGCTATATTTAAAGAAATAGACTTTCTTATTAGGATTTATAGCGGGAATAATTACTAAATAAGCGAATAGTATAGTAATTTCCTTATCTAGTACTCTCTTCTTAATATATAGACTTTTATATACCTCCTACTCTTATTAGAGCTATATATACTAAGAGAAATAAAGAGGAATAGGAGATAAGTATATTATAAGCTATATTAATAATTAGCTTTCTATTTTTATAGCTTAAAAGTTACTTAGAATCTATAGGTACCTTATAAAGAAGTAGCGTTAGTAAGCTGTATTTACTTAAGCTATATATCTCTTAAGATAACTTTACGCTCTAACTTAATAATAAGAGCTAGTTTATATACTACTTAAAATATATAAGCACCTTATAAAAAAGATAGGTAAGTAGGTTTTAGAAAGATTAAAAGTAGTTCTTAATAATAAGGGCTTTATACTATATTCTAAGGCTTTATTTACTAAGCCTAGTTATAGCTAACTCTATTAAATAGTAATAAGAGTATAAATATGTTAATAAGTATTCGTTATCTACTTAAAGAAATCAACTTTCATATTAGTATATATAGTAGGTATAATTACTAGATAAGCGAATAGTATAGTAGTCTCCTTATATAATACTCTCTTTTTAATATATAGTTTTTATATACCTCCTACTCTTATTAGAGCTATATATATTAAGAGAGATAAAGAGGGATAGGAGAGTAAGTATATTATAGCTATACTAATAGGTAGCTTCTTATTTTTATAGCTTATCTACTACTTAGAATCTATAGGTACCTTATAAAGAAATAGTATTAATAAGTTATATTTACTTTAGCTACATATCTCTAGAGATAATCTTAAGTTCTAACTTAATAATAAGAGCTAGCTTATATATTACTTGAAATCTATAGGTATTTTATAAAGAAGATAAGTAAGTAGGTCTTAGAAAGCCTAAAAGTAGTTCTTAATAATAAGGGCCTCGCGCTATATTCTAAGGTTTTATTTACTAAGTCTAGTTATAACTGACTTTATTTAACCTTAATAAAGGTATAAATATACTGCTAAGTACTTATTATATACTTAAAAATATAGATCTTCTTATTAGGATTGATAGCAGGAACAATTACTAGATAAGCGAATAGTATTATATACTCTTTATATAATACTTTCTTCTTAATATATAGTATTTTATATACCTCCCGCTCTTATTAGAGCTATATATACTGAGAAAGAAGCACCTTGCTCGAAGGTCGACCTTTTGGGTTAAGGAGTCATCTCGTATAGTGGCTTTCGCAGCGCCTTGCTGGAAGGTTTAGCGAGGGCGTTTCCAGGCCACGAGAGCCTTAGTAGCCCGTTCGGCTCCGATATAATTAGCCCTAGTGCGGCACGCATCTAACTCTATGATATTTAGAGGGTTTACTTATAAGTAGTAGGAATATATAGGGTTCTTATATTATTTTCCTTAACTAGTAGAGGGTATAAGTTAAAATACCTATATAGTATTTTCCTAAATTATACCTGCGAACTAGGTGAATTTGTTATAGTCTTTTTGCGAAGGGGCTACGGCGTAATTCCGAGCTCAATACTAAGAAAGATAATAAAAGATAGAAGGTAAGTATATTATAAGCTATACTAAGGAGTGGTTATTTATTTTTGTAGCTTATATATTACTTAGAATCTATAAGTACCTTATAAAGAAGATAAATAAGGAGATCCTTCAAAGACTAAAAGCGATCCTTAATAACTACCTCGCTAAAAGTACTTCTTAATAACTACTTTATATTATATCTTAAAGTTTTATTTACTAAGTCTAGTTAAAGCTAACTTTATTTAACCTTAATAAGGGCGTAAATAGACTAATTAGTACTTATTCCTACTAGCTACTAGCTAGAGCTTTATTATATATATAGTAGCTACTAATAAAGAGCTAATAAGAGTAGTATAGACTACACTAAGCTATATAGACCTATATTTATCTAAACTTAGGATAGGTTAGCTTAATTCTTTAAAAGACTAATTAGATTTAAGCTTTTAATATATAGGGGTTTAATAGTAATAAGAGAGTTTTTTTTCTTAGGTAGGCCTAGCTTCTTAAAAGGTAAAGATTAACCTTCCTAACGGAAGGCATAGTATTTTATATTAATATGCTTAGCCTTTTTATGAGATTTAGGATTCTTAGCTAACTTTTGAGCTAATGTATTCTATAAGTATTTTAGGCTTAAGTAAGCTATTATAGCCTAGCTTATCTATTATTAAGTTATAGCTATTATATATATATGTAGCCTCTTTAGCTATATTAGATAAGGCTATATATTTAGCTTTATAGCTTCATAAGGTTACTGTTTTTTATTTAGAAAAAGAATAGGATATAATATTATGTAAACCCTAAGTAAATATATATACTAAGGTTAATTTTTAATTATTAAGATCTCTTGCCTAATCTAAATCCGTAAATCTAATTATATTATTATTATTAGGTATATCCTTACTATAGTTATATATTAAACCATAGTTAGGGAATTTATTCATATATCTCTATATTCTATTATGAGCTATAAAGTGCTCTTTAGAGGGATTAATACTATAACGGGCATAAGTTATAACTACTAAACTAATATCTAGCCTTATTCTTAAAGCTAGGTATAATAGGGCTCCGATCTCTTATTAATATTATAATATTTCCTCCTTAGTTATATAGTTATTATTCTTATATAACTTTAGGTTATTATCTATAGCGGTATAAGCCCTATAGACTTTAGTTTTATTATATTTATTAAGTATTTTTCTATATATTAAGTATTTTTCCATATACTTTACTTATTTTATATATAATTATTTATTTATACGGTCTATAGGTATTTCGTTTCCTAGGAAGATACTAGGCTCCCCTAAGTATTAAAGTCTCAAATGCTTTGGTAGGTTA
>JAVHLU010002631.1:0-16685 GCA_036785755.1 Colletotrichum ledebouriae
TATTATAACTATATATTAGAATATTACTAACCTTATTATTATTATAATCCCTAAGGAGATAGATAAGGAGGAGGGTATTAATAAGGGTAGTTTAGAGCCCCCTCCTAGCCCTCCTCCCCCTAGTAGAAGTATAGAGGTAGAGTAAGTACCCCTATTTAATAAGCGCTATTTTTAGTATATTTTAAGTAAGCTCTTAGGCTTATTAAATAGAAAGTACTTACCTAGTATAATAAGTAAGTATAATTATTATTATAAGGGTAAGGTGCCTTATTAATAGATAAGCGCCCCTATTACTATTATAGCCTGCTAATATACTAAAGCTAAGACTTTAGATAACCTAGTAGCTAGAAAGATAAGGTTTTATATATACTTTATTCCTCTAACTATTTTCTAATATAACCTATAAACCCTTATTTATTAGAGAGCTATGCTCTATAAGGCTATTACTACCTAGAAGGAGGAGATCGTAGTAATAAAGAAGGGTAGTAATAATAAGAGTTTAGGTAGGGCTCCTAAGGTAATAAGTAGTTCTAGTATATATAGCGTTATTACTCTATCTCCCGCCCTAGTTCTATTTAGAACCCTAGTAGTTAGCGCGGGTATACCTATACCTTATCTGCCTACTAATAATATAGCTATTATAGTATACTATATAGTTAATAGTCTTATTAGTACGTATTTACTAGAGGTATTACTACCCTTATATAATATCCTAATAGATTAGTACGAGTAAATCCTCTAAGGCTAAGTAGTAGAAAATTAGCGTTTTAAGGTAGCCCTTTAGGGTAGATTATATTCTTTTTACTTTTATAGGAGTAACTTTAGGCTCCCTAGCTAGTAAGCTATAAATTAATTAAAAATTAGGCGCTACTAGCCCTCTTATACTTATTTAGAGTATCCCTTATTTATTATAATTATTCTCTATATATCTTTTAGATTAAGGAGCGAATAAAACTATTTAAATTTCTCATAGTTAAGAACCTTTATAAGACTATTAGCTAGTATATTATTTATTAGTATATATACTATACTAAACGATCCCCTAGCGTATTCTTATTATAGCTATATATTCTAAATATTAATATACTATAGCTTAGTTAAGATCTATTCCTTTTTACTTACTATAAGGTGAATTATCTGTTAGTTATTATAATAAATCTTCTAGATATTACTAAGTTTAAGAGCGATATCCTTAAATAGCCTCTAAATAGTTATTATCTCCTTAGTAGTATATTCTAGGCTTAGAAGCTCTACTTCTATTATTAATATTATAACTATAGCTTATTAAGTAGCTTTCTACTAGATTAGTCCTCTAAAGAGCGAGATTATATACCCTTAAGATAACCTCTATATCTCCTTATTATTTATAAACGAAGCGTTACTTATAATTAGTAGTTTCTATTTACCCCCCGAGTTACTAAAGCGTATTATAAGGTAATAAGTATAATATAAGTACTATATAACCTAGTTAGTAGTAGCCTAGTATTAAGGAGCAGGGTTTATTAGGAATCTTAAGAGTAGGGAGTATATAAAAGTAATATTAGGTTAGATTATAATAATAATATAGAGTATAGAGCTAATCTTCTCTTAGAAACTCTTTACTTCTAATAGTATTACTACTACTTTACTCTCTAGGAGTAATTAGTTTAAGAGGGGGGTTACTAACGCTCTTAAGTTAAGTAAATTAAACTTCTTTATAACCTACTTAATATATTAGTTATAAGAAAGGTATCTCTTTTATATAGCTTAGTTATAAATAACTCTAATTCTAAGATAGTACTTAACTAGGCCTTATTCTTTTAACTTATATACTTCCTTTAGGCTAGTAATTACCCTATATATTACTTTTTTATAGTTCTTATAAAATAGGATAAGGAAGCTATTTATATAGAAAATAATAAGAACTCTCTTCTTAATTAACTAGAAGAGATATAGGTTTTTACTTATAGGTATAAGGCCTAGATACTAAAAGGTTAAGGAGAACTCCTTATATTAGAGTAGTAGTATATCCCTTAGCCTATATAGCGTATAGCGTAATTTAATATACTTTCTAGGCTACTTAAAGCTATCTAGTAACTTATAAATAATTAGGTTTTTATTTAAATCCTAAGAGGCGTTTAGGAACGCGTTAATAACGTTAAATTATTTAACTTTGAGGTTAAATTATATAGTAATTACTATTACTACCCTGAAGGTATAAGTAGCGAGGGTTATTATATAAGTCTATTTAAAGGGCGACTTCTCTTATTAATCGCCTTAAATATAGATCCTTACTTTATACTAGTTAGGGATATTATTCTTATTAAATTTATAGGTAAATACCTACTTTAAAGGGATTAGTCTCTTTATTATTATCTCTTAATTAACAACGCGCTATATATCTATCTATTATAATTTACCTATCTTAACCTTAGCTACTTCTTTAAAGCGAGTTTAGAGCGCCTATAAGAGGTTTAAAAGTTCCTTCTATAAGCGTAGTAGCTTAGTAAGGTTATTAATAGTAAGGTATTTATAGATTATTATAGTTACGCGAGCGGGCTTTATGCTATAAATAGTAGTATAAATATAGCTATAGAGCGTATAGTACCCTATACTAGCTTTTAAAAAGGCTTTCTACTAATTAGGTATAAAAGTCTTAAAGAAGCTAGATACCCGCTCCCGCTCTATATAGTACTATAATAAGAACTAGTAACTAGAGCAGGATTTGCTCTCTATTATTCCTAATTATAAGTTATTAGGTAGTAGATTATATAGTTATTAGCTTTAATAAGTTTAGCTATAATCCTCCTAGTAATATACCTAGTTAGACCTCTACTTAATATTAGCTCTCTCTTCTCTATCCTAGTATAGTTATACTAATAGATTTAAGAGCCTCCTATCTAAAGGTTTATTCTTATTACTCTTACTTACTTTAGAAATATATTATAAAGTAGGGAGTAGTTTAATTATAATATAATCCTTAATCCGTTCCCCTTTAGTATTAACTTCTCTAATAGCTTTATATATATAGTTCGTTTCTAATATATATATTATACTTATTACCCTATCTATTAGGGCTAGGCTTTTATCTAGCTCTAGTATAGGATTAAGGGATAATAGCTACCCCCCTTTTTAACTTACCTATCCCTTTAGAAGTTTAAGGATTCTTCTATATAAAGACTTAGTTATAAGAACGAGGGTTAGTATAGGTAATTATTTATTTATAAGTATTAAGATAGCTTTATTCTTATTAATAATACCTAGGATCTAAAGTTTAAAGTCGACTTATAATATAAGCTCTTTAATCTCTTCTATTATCTTATAGATAATATCTTTTAAGATAGCCTCTTTTATCTTATTTTTTATATAGAAAGTCTATTTATTAAATATTACGTTCTATATAATAATAACTATTTATAACATAAGGATCTAGACCTTATATAAGTTATAGGCGTTTAGAATATATCCTACTAAGTATCTAATATATCCCTATAGTATTACCTTAAAGTCACTCTTTTTAGTTCCTCTCTCTTATTTCCTCTTAAGGGGGTATATATAATAGCTATAGGTATATATATATCCCTAGTAAGGGCGAAGGCCGCGGGTTAGGGTCGCTCTATTATTAGGTTATTACTAGCGAAAGTACTAGCAGAACTACTCCTCTTTAATCTATAGTAGTAAATACTAGTTATAGCGCTTAAGTAGGCTTATATTATAAAGCGTTATTACTACTAGTACTATCTTAGCCTATAGTTCTATAGGTAAGCTAGCTATAGCGAGTATCTTAATTATTTAAGTTATAACTTCGTAACTAGCCCGTTCCCCTCTACTATTTAGTTCCTTTATATATAGAGGGGTCGTTTCAACCTCTATTCCTTCTATATAGGTCTAATCCTTATATCCTATATAGCCTATAAGTAAAATTACTAACCTCTTAATATCTTATCTAATCTTATAAATAGAAAGTCCCTTCTATTAAGATACCTATCGCTTAAAAGTATATAGAGGGAGTATAACGCTACTATAGGTTTTATTAATATATAGGAATATAAAGAGCTAACTATTATATTTATCCTTAATAATAAGGAGCTACTAGTTCTAGTTAAAGCCTTTAGGGTAGTTAAATAGATCTTATACGATCCTATAGTAAGGGTATATTACCTTATCTTCTAATATTCGTCTTAAAATTACCTATTTAATATATATAACTATATAGTATTAGTACTATAGGTATATCAGGCCTTTAATCCTTACCCCCTAAGTAGTATATACTAGCTACTCTAGAGCCTTAGGGCTAAGGTAGCTGCTTTAGAGGTACTAAAGTATTATATCGTCGCTCTAGTCTAGTAGTAATATAAAAGAGGTATACTTATATATTATAAGTATATAGTTTATATTATTAATAATAGTATTAATACTTTAGGGGATCCGCTTAGAAATAGAGTATAAGAAATAAGGCTTATATTTAAGAAAAGCGAGGTTTACCTTTCTAATAAGTTTCTTAATTATAACGCTATTCTTATAGGTTCTAAAGTAAAGTATATAGTTATACCCTAAATATTAAATACCTATCTTTTAAAATAGCGCTTTAGAGATAATATTAATATAAAAGTTCTCTATATATCCTATATTATAGAGTATAAGGTCCTCTATATTTATACCTTTTAGGCTATTAAGAGTATTCTTAATAATCCGCATACCCCTTATAATAATTAGGTATAAAGCTATTCTAGAATTAACCCGTTCTTTATTATAATACCTAAGTAAGGAGGGGATAAGTAAGGACTTATTATTTATAAGGTATATCCCTCTATAGTTATCTAGGATTATAGACTTATATAATATATAAGGTCCTAAGTAAGGTGTTATAAAGATATTTAGGTACTCTTTATTTAAATTAACTATATTATCCTTAACCTTATTTAAGAGAGCTATATAAAAAGCAACTACTACTATATTAATAAAGTAGCTAGGGGCTATATTAGATTTCTTAGATAAACCCTTATTACCCCCCTTATTATTTTAGTAGTTCTTACTCTTATAGGGTATAGCATATAACTAGCTCTTATAAGTAAGTTTAATATAAAGATTAGTAAAGCGTAGGTTATTATTTAACTAGTTATAGATCTAAGCTACTTATATATCTATTACTAATTGAGTTCGGAATTACGCCGCAGCCCCTTTGTAAAAAGACTATAACAAATTCACCTAGTTTATAAGTATAATTTAGGAAATACTATACGGGTATTTTAACCTATACCCTCTACTAGTTAAGGAAAATAATATAGGAACCTTATATATTCCTACTACTTATAAGCAAACCCTCTAAATATTACTATATAAAGTCGGATACGCGCTATACTAGGGCTAATTATATTAGAGCCGAACGGGGCACTAAGGCTCTTATAGCCTAGAAAAGCCACTATATGAGATAACTCCTTAACCTAAAAGGTCGACCTTCTAGCAAGGTGCTAAAGGTGCTGCGAAAGCCACTATACGAGATGACTCCTTAACCCAAAAGGTCGACCTTCTAGCAAGGTGCTGCGAACGCCACTATACGAGAGGTAACTCCTTAACTATCTATTACTAATTTATAGGGACCCTTTTGATAATATCTAGTTAAGGTAGCTTCTAAGTAGTTATAATTAATACTTAGCTATTAATAGCTCGACCTATATAAGCACTATTTATTACTAGATAGGATACTAGTTATAGGAACGCTTAATAAATTAGCCTTATCTATATAGCTAGCTATTATTATAAAAACCCTAGCGCTTTAACCTTATAATCTTAAGTAGAGTATATCCTTATATAAGAGGTCCTTAAATATATCTATATATTAGCTTATATTAGAGACTAGGGTCCCTACTCGCTCTTATTTAAGGATATCTATAATCTCTATATTAGCCTAGGTAAGTATAAAGTAATAACCTACTACTTAAAGAAAAGTTTTTAAAATAAGGGTATTACTTATTTTAAGAAGCTTAAACTAAGTAATATAAAAGTAAATACCCTTAAAGTCTTTAATCTAGGCGTTAGGATTAATACTCTTATTTACTTTCTCTAGGATTTAGATATACTCCTTTTAAATAGTTATAAAAATACTAGCCTCGCTTGAAGCGTAATAACGTTTAAAATTAATAATAAGGCTATAAAGGGTTATATTCCTTTTAGTAAGAATTTCTATATATATAGGTATAATAATATTATAAATAATAATCTCTATAACTAGATAGTTAATCTATTTAAACTCTTAATCCTTATAGGCTTACTTAGACTCTTATATAATAAGTAAATAAAAATACTCTAAGTATTATTCCTATATACTTATAGTATTCCTATTAATTATAACTAGGGTAGCTAGAGGCTAAAGGGGTTATAATTTATTTATTATCTATATCCTAGTAATAGATTTAGGAGTAGTCCTAGAAGTAGTATTAGTAATAGCCTCTTTTAAAACCTCTTAATTAAGTAGAGCGATATATTAATTATAAGCGCTCTTCTCCTATAGGTAATAAGTATTAATATCTTAGTTTTACTTAGTAATATATATATTAAGAGTTAGGGTTTCTAATAAGGTCTTACCTAGGTATAAAGGTCCCTTAGGGTTATTTAGGTTAATATACTTCTAGACTCTAGTAGCTTAAGCTTTAGCTTAGATTATTATATATTAAGTAGTAAAGTCCCTATATATAATTAGGTAATATAATATTATTATAATAGTAATAGAAGATATTATAATTAAAGTTATTTAGAAATAGAGGGTTTATAATAATAAAAAATAATATATAATAAGGAGGAAAAAAGGAATAGGAGAGAGGAAGTTTTAGTAAGTACTTTTAATAATAAAGGCTTATTTTAAAATAGTATTTAGGGGTCTAGTTAGAGCTAGGCTTATAATTATTAAGAAACGTCCTATAAGGCTATATTTATAGTTACTAAAGAGCTTATTCTATTATAATAAGAATAGCTATAATATAGTTACTTATAACTATAGTTAGAGGAATAACCCCTAGAAAAAGGTCGCTCCGGAGCTGATATTAGTCACGTGCCGCGCTAGGAACGGGCGATGCTGAAGGCATCACGACACATCTCGAACTCTCCAATCTCGAACACTCCAGCTACGGCTGCGACGCCATCCGCCCCCGACCTCGCGCTTCTGGGCGACATCAGATACGTCTCAGACCCCGGGTACTTGGCTTTTCTTGATAAACAGCTCACAAAATTCGGCCTCGTTTTTCACGTTCTCGGAAATCACGAGCCATAGGAGTCAAATTGGGATTAGACTTACACGAAATTGGAGCGAAATCAGAAGGCGAATAAGGCAAAAAGAGAGGCAGATCCGTCAGGGGGCTCGAGAGTACATCCTGCTTTACAGAGGAGAATTCGACATCCCTGACACGAACCTCGCGATATTGGGATGCACACTCTTCTCTCCCATCCAACCGGACGCCATGACGCCTGTCACCTGTGAGCAACGGGCTCAACGACTTTCGACTCATCGATGGCTGGACGGTCGAAGAACACGGCAAAGACCACAACAAAGATTTGCAGTGGCTGAATGATCGAGCTCGTAACACCACATGGCAGACGCCAGAGCGCAAGATCGTTGTTCTCACACACACTACAGTCCGACTGTAGACCGCGAAGCGGTCGAACCGCGCCATGCCGATAGCGCTCTCAAGTCAGGCTTTTGCACCGACCTGAGCGATGAAACGTGCTGGAAGTGCCCTAATGTCATTCTCTGGGCGTTTGGTCCCACGCACTTCAGTTGTGATTTCATCGATGAGACGAATGGAAAAATGGCATTCGGTAATCAACGAGAATACTCTTCAGAACTAGCGGAAACTTCGTGTCTGGGCGTATAATTGAGCTTGACCAGTGAGGGGATACAAATAGATGAGATTTCAACAAAGGTTACGGTCAAATATTTCTCGATCCTCAACTCTCTTCGAGTTATCAAGACGGGTGTCAGGTCGATCGATGGAAGTTGCCTGTAACCCCTGATAATGGCGGGAACGGTGCTCTAATTTGCTTTGTACTTGGGTCTTTTCAACACAATGTAACACCAATTGAAAGAGGTCTTCGACATGATCTCATCTAGCGCACTCATTTTAACATAAACAGCGTTCCCTACTGGCATGATCTGAAGAATTAATGCGCTTTAGTTGAATGAGCTTTGCTGTCATCAGACGTCAATGGATAAGGACAGAAACCTTGACTATGTCGACTGCTGAGGTAACCAGATCACCGCATTTCTGGGCTGATCCGCTGTACACGTGTAAACCCAAGAAGCCAAGCCGTTGAATCTCCAGTTATGGCCTACGTTTCCCCACCAAAGGCCCGTTGAGTCGGTCCGTTGTTTTCAGCGACTCTATCAGCGAGTCTAATTCTCGATTGGACCGTTGTGCCTTTCATCAAGGATATGCTCCGGGGAGCGGAGCATCGTCTGGGGCCCCGGGCAAAACTCCGGTGTTCTAGCTGTCAACCCTATCGGACTTCGGGGTCTCCGGGGTAGAACGCGGATATGTAAGAGACACCGAAACATCCTGGATCTAACCGGAAGAGGTTGGACGACGGCTGGGTCGAATGCAGCTAGGTGCTTGCAAACACTGGGATCCAAGGCGATCTGAACAAAGGCATCTCATCGGGGCCTTAAAGAACCCGACGCTGGACGCATTCTCCCTGTTGGATGAACGTCATACCCACTCATCTGCATGCGAAATTCTAATCCAACAACATGCGCCCGACTACAGCCAGCACCACAGTAGGCATCCTCACCCTCGAGGCTATGATGGAGACGCAGCTCGCTTACCGAGGACGTTCGCGTCTCACGATTGAAACCAGAAGATACCGACGGGAAGGGCTGGCTGCGCAGTCACGCGCACACAGTCTCCGTACAATCTACTGTTCGGACGCACCGGCCCTGCAATCTATGCGAACTTGTATTGGCAGGCTTGTATGTCTGCATGCTCGAATTCTGTTGAACCAGGTTGATGGACCACGCGAGCAAGTGGACGTCGTGGTTCGACCAGAGTCCAGAAAGCTTCACTCCCCCTTGGCTCCCCAGTAAACAGGGCAACTGGTTCGGGCGCCCCCTTAGCTGACTCGCACGTGAGGGTCTCATGATCGTCCTCCCTCATTTCTGGCTGCCATTCCAAGAGGTGTTGTTGCACAGTAGGCCCCACGTTGCTGGAGCCGCTCGCGACAGACCACGGTAGAAGAGACGCTTTGGGGGGAGCTTTACGCGGAAGAAGTGATCGCGTGGAATTTAGTCGATGTGGCAGGATTCGCCTTGGCAGCATATGGCTGTCTTGTCCGCACAAGTCCATTCCGTATGCCATGGCCGGCTCACCCCTGCGGTACGACCGCTAATGACGACAGCCAAGGGGCTGATCCCTAAGCCGCACCCCAAAGCCATCCAAACAGATTGTGCCGGTGTGAGTCTGACGAACAGGTAGTTATGATCCGGCCTGTTGGTCAAGGCTCACTCGGTTTGCTTCTGTCAGCTACACCAAGTCGTTGATGCCACACCGACGGCTTTCACTGGTCGCGTCTGCCCCGATAGTGCATTGAAGAGGGAAAAGCCCATTGTGCTTCCCCGGACTATGGTTGCTCGACGCTCTCGGCCTCTCGCGTGGCGTCTCGTCTCACTACCCCGGTCCGCGTCCTGGCAAGAATAGGAGACGCGTGGTACCACTCTCCGACCTATCCACAACTTCCCACGCCTTCTTGGCTCTTTGGAGCTTCCTGGCCTCCGCCCCAGCGACAAGAGCAGGCAGGACCGACTCTGACTCGGTCGGCTTCTGGGCAACGTCATGCCAGCGTTCCCGTCATTGTTCTGTGTCAGGCGACTACGATCTTCCACGGTCACCACTGCAGCTCCGCAGGATGTGGCTGCGTATAAAGCCATCCTGGTGTGTTGGGAGAACAAATAACACGTCATCAGGCTGACCAGTTCAGTTCGAAGCGGATTGCTATTGAAAACGCTCCCTTTCCCCAACTCTGGGGTGCATATCTTTGCGACACCTTGGCAACTAAGTTGTTCTACCTCTACTGCACTTTTGGCGCTGGACACAGAACCCTAACAATCTACTGGTCTGAAGGAGTATCGCAGTCATGGGCTTAGGCAAGCAGTTAGTGGTTACGGCGACACCACTGTCCGGTTGTGGAGGAGCTAATGTGCCGTCTAGGTCCATACGCATCAATGGCGCCGAGTGCGGTGTCGAAGCGATTGTACTTGGAGTCGTCACAAGTATAGGAGGATTCCTCTTCGGTTACGACACTGGTCAGATCTCTGGCATGCTCCTATTTAACGATTTTCGAAGACGATTTGCCACCGGGGCCGAGGAAGATGGTATCCCAACATGGGTATCCATCATTCAGTCTCTTATGGTATCGCTGATGAGTATCGGCACTCTCGTGGGTGCTCTGTCCGGGGCTTACACGGCCGACTGGTGGGGCCGAAGACGCAGCTTGAGTTTCGGTGTTGTCATCTTCATCATTGGAAACATCATCCAGATCACAGCAATGAATACATGGGGTCCGTATCTGTATCCTGTTGATAAGCCTATCTTCGCAGTCGTACTAACATGCGTCTAGTACACATGATGATGGGCAGATTCGTCGCTGGTCTAGGAGTGGGCAACCTTTCCGTCGGTGTACCCATGTTCCAGTCCGAGTGCTCACCAAAGGAGATCCGAGGAGCCGTGGTCGCTTCCTACCAGCTCTTGATCACCTTCGGCATCCTCGTCTCCAACCTCATCAACTTTGGCGTCCGCAACATCCAGGACTCCGACAGCTCCTGGCGCGTTGTTATCGGCCTCGGTATCGCCTTTGCCTTCCCGCTGGGAATCGGTATTCTCGTCGTCCCTGAGTCTCCTCGATGGCTTGCTGGGCGGCACGACTGGGAGGGTGCTCGCATGGCTATGGCACGCCTTCGTGGCCTGAAGGACGACCCGCACAATGAGCTCGTCGAGACCGATCTCGAGGAAATGTTCAAAATTCTCGAAGAAGAGTCCAAGACAGGCACCGGCACCTGGGCCGAATGCTTCACAGGATCGTCTGGCATTCCCAAGACAGTGTATCGCACAGCGCTGGGCGTTTTCATACACTTCTTACAACAGTGGACGGGCGTCAACTACTTCTTTTACTACGGAGCGACCATCTTTGAGTCCGCCGGCATCGAAGATCCGATTGAGACTCAACTCATTCTCGGAGCTGTCAATGTCGCGTTGACTTTTTACGGCTTATATGTTGTGGAGAAGTATGGCAGACGATGGCCTCTATTCATCGGCGCCCTATGGCAAGCCGCCTGGCTTGCTATCTTCGCAGCTGTTGGCACTGCGATCCCACCCGATGGCAGCCGTACGACCGGTATTGTTATGATTGTATCGGCGTGCATGTTCATCGCTTCTTTTGCAGGCGTAAGCACTCCAAGGTTTCCCCGTGGTCGAGTAGAAGACCGAAGAAAACTGACTGGCTGCAGACATGGGGTCCGATGGCTTGGTGTGTGATTGGCGAGCTTTTCCCGCTCCGAACCAGGGCGAAGCAGGCGTCAATTGCAACCGCTGGCAACTGGCTCGGCAACTTTCTCATCTCGTTTCTCACTCCTCTGGCTGATGAGGGTATCTCCTACGCCTATGGTTTCGTCTTCGCTGGGTGCAACCTGGCGGCGGCACTCTTGGTGTGGTTCTTTCTCTATGAGTCGAAGGGCCTCTCTCTCGAGAACGTCGACATGATGTACAGCGACCCGAATGTGAAGCCTTGGTCATCCAGCCAGTGGGTGCCGCCCGGTTATGTCACTCGCAAGCAGAAGGAAGGGACAGCTTTCCATCGCGGCTCTATGACCACAGAGCATACAGCAGTGGGAGACGGCCGTCATAAGGAGAAGACCAGCGAAGAGAGACCTTTCTCCGAGCATCATCACCCCAAGACTGAGTCTACATCCAACGCGGTCTAGTTTGTACTGTTAGTTGGGGCCGTAGTACAGCCCCTATAATAGCATCTTTTGCTATGTTTGCAATAATACTGGCATTTCATGACTATCTGTTTGCATCAGAGGCCAATGCATCCTTGAAATACATGTCAAGTCTACAATACCACCTATTCTTTTTCCTATGCTGAGCCCGTGCGCATGAAAATGTTGGACGGCCTCTCACGGTTCAGGAATTCTTCATCGACAGTGTATTGAATCTCCGGGCCTTCTTGCTTGAAGCCCAGTCTCGAATAGACGCGTCTTCCCATGCTAGAGCCCTCGAGAATGCACTCAATCCCCCCTCTTCGCTGGGCTTCCTCGAGGCCCCACTGAACCAGCTTCTTGCCGGCGCCCTTGCCTTGAAACTTTGGGTCCACGGCACAGAGATCCAGGACGAACACAGCAGGCGGACTCGCCGACGCCTTCTGCTTGATGACCTCGGCGCGTTGTCTGTGAAGCGAAGCGATGCACTGCGCGAGATAACGCTGCTCGGCCTCGTCGCCGGGGTACAGAGACTCGAGGCCGAGAGCGTTCTTCAGGTCTGTAGGAAGCGGCTCGCCGTAGCCCTCCACGGCAGACGCCTGCACCCAGATTGCGAGGCCGGCGATTCTACGCCGATCTCTGTTCTCGGGGTCCGGAACTGTCGCCTTGAGGAACACGGTGTTCGGCCGACCCTGCTTGTCCTTGGTGACGGAGCGCCACCGGGCCGCCATGCGCTCGCCGCTCGCCGCCGCGCCCTCGGGCGTGTCCCAGCCCGGGTTCATGCCCACGTAGACGCCGTCGTGGACCTGGTGCCCGAAAGCGTTGACTGCGACTTCGGCGACCTGGGGGAAGTCTTCGACCTGCGTGACGACTTCGACGCGCACATCGGAAGAGGGGTCCAGTTGCCCCGCGTTGCCGGCGCTAGTCATGGTGATTTTCTGCGGGGTGTGATTTGGGGTCTGAGGGGTTCGTTTTTGATTGAAGATGAGAGTCTCTCGCCCCGGGGGGGGGGGGGGGGGGGGGTTGGTTTGTCGGTTGTGTTCTCAGTAGGAACCACAAGTCTGTGGCTTCTGAAGTTGCTGATGATGTTTGGTCGAGACTGCAACTGCGGACAAGTATCCTCTTTCACGACACGACTGAACAATGACGATGACAACGCCAAGCCTGCGAGGCAGAGGCCGACTAACCCAGCCGCCCCGCGGGCTCCGTGTTTTGCGGCCCACAGAACTCCGCATTTCGGACGGTATTCCGTAAGGAATTCGAGTGGCGGTGTTGACGTTGACTTTGGCCGGCTCCCGATTTTGCATTTCGAGAGGCATTCGCGCGAGACGCTAGACTTTGGACCTGCTGCGTTCATGTCCCTGTCTACGCATGAACGATGGCAAACCCGGCCGGGTTTGTCAGGGGAATTGCTCCAAAGGTAACCCCAATTTCGGACCGTACAGAGGGCTTATCCTGCACTTCATGCTGTCTCCTGCGACGATTCACCAATGCACTACAATCATCAGGTTCAATGACTCATGTCGCTGGGCTGTCTTGAAGCGATTTGGGGGACTGAAAGTTATGTGTAATAGAGGTGATGACGGGAATATGGATTAACACTTGCAGGTCCGACTGGCGCCGTGGCCCGTCTCTAGAAGCTGAGAACACGGACCGCAAAGTCGACACAGTCTGTGGAACGCAGGGGATGTGGCGGCAACGTCATCTGGAAAATAAACAAGGGGCTGTACTTCAAGAGCATCTTTAAAGGAAACAGGCACTTGGCGCTTCATGGACGTCTATCCCTTGTCTTCGATCACTTTCTCAACCTTTCCAACTTTCTCCCAACAACCTCTCCACTTACGCTCAAACGATGGCGCTCAATAGGGCGGAAGGGGCTCAAGTTATTCACATACCCAAACAAACAGGCGAAGAGATCGATTGGACAGGAACAGCTTCACGCCTGACACTAACACCCGGTTCTCTCCCAATAACTGTACCGAGCTGATGCTCGGACTCTGTCATTCCCATGAGAAAAATTCTTGGGCTATGAAGGTCTATTGCCAAGCTACGTAAAGTCTGGTGGTGGTTGGAGGGCAAACCCTGGCCATCATGGGGAATGCGAGTATAAAAATCATCCTGGATATAAACTTAGCAGAATTCACAACTTTACGATATGCAAAAGAGACATTCTTGAAGTCGACTAAAGAATTTCATTCTAAATGCAAAACGAAACTATCTAACAAGGCTAACAAGCAAATCCTCCAAACCAGATCATAAGACAAATCGTAGCACCGGATCAAGCACCGACGGAGAATTCCTTAACAACTTGGCAATGGGGACTCGGGAGCAGCGCCGTCAGCAGCGTCCTCGCAACGCTCGCCCTTGACAGTGGAGGCAAGGCCTCTTTTCTCGGCGACCTTGAAGCCCTCAATGGAGTTGCGGCGAGCCTGGAGCCCAGAGCGCTTGTTGGCAGTCTTGGGAGTGACGTCGGTGAAAGCGCCCTTGGCGGAGTCCCAGATCTTGTTGTCGGAGGTGATGAAGGGAGCGCCGGCAAACTTGGACAGGGCGTCGCTCTTTCCGGTGAAGAAGTCGGCGGGCCCCTCGAGCCAGGGGACGGTGTCGATGGTCTCGCCCTTGTTGGACATGGATCGCTTGGCGCTGTAGGACTCCTTGCACTTGTTTTGGTTGGGGATCTTACCGACGTTGTCGCTGATGAAGCCGCAAGCCTGCTCGAAGGTGGTCTTGGCCAGAGTGTCGTTCCTTCCCTTGTTGGTTCTGAAGGACTGGATGGGGGCTTCGGCGTTCTTGAGACCCCTGTACAGGTCGAGCCCGCCGAGGTTGCGGCACTGATCCTTGGGCTCCTTGCTGTTTCCCTCGAACACACCGACGATTTGGGTGTTGGACAAGTCGGAGAAGATGACAGTCGGGGGATTGCCGGCGGCATCCTGGTTGTTTCCAATCTCCATGCGGAGGGTGTAGAAGTCGACTTCCTTGGGCTTCTGGGTGATGGTGCTCATGAGGCTGATACCAGAAGCGACGAGACCCAAGAAGGAACCGACGTTGCCGATGGCGGTGCCGAGGGTTGCAACTGCTCCTATAGCGGCCATTTTGATTCAAAAGACTGGTGAAAAAGTGAAAGTGGTAAGTAAGGTTCCCTAGTGAGTGAGTAAAAAGCACAAGGAAGAAGAAAAAAAGAGTGTGTGTGCTGCGACGGAGGACTGCTGTGGGAATGTGTTGTGATGATGGAAAAGGATAAGACCCTGAGTACGGCGCGATCTTGACTTCTTTATAAGATTTTGTTGTAATTCAAGAATAGGTCAGAATAGTGCAATGTCCCCCAAACATCACTGCCCATCATTGTCTGCTCTGCTTGGACTCCGGAATGATTTCGATATTGACTCTTGGCCCGTGAAGCGCAAAGGCCTGTCTTCTTTCGAAGTCGGCGCCGGCATCCACGGCGCTGCTGAAATAACTGCTATTTTCGGCTGCCAAGCTTTGTGTTAATGTATCGTGATGGATTATAGAGGGTCTAATCAAGGTTATTATAGACTGCTATCGTGATGCTAGGATAGGATAGGATAGACTTGGCTACGCAACTTTTAGAAAACTCCCTTAGCGCACAGACCTATTATAAGGAGACTATAGAGTAGAGTATAGAGGAGAGGAATATAGTAGAGGAAAAGATAGTATTATTATTATTACTATTAGTATTTTAATAACTTTATACCTTATTTTTTAGTATTTTCTTAATAAATCTATACTTAATTTAAATAATCTCTTTTAATTAAATCTATAAATTATTCTATATACTTTTTAAGCCTACTTTTAGTATTGTTATTTATTTATAAATAGAGCTATATTATTTATTATCTTTCTAGTTCTTATTAGTTCTAGCCTTTTTCTAATAGTACTTAGAGGTAGATTCTTTTACTCTTTTTAATAGCTTTTATAAGCTTCTTAGAGAGTTAGGTACCTTTATTATATCTATATATCCCTACTATTAATATATATATATATATATTTAATCTACTTTAAATATAATAATAACTTAAGAAATTTATAAGTAATAAATAATAATAATATAAATAATAATAAAAACGTAGTTTAAAGAGAGGAAGATATTTATAGACCTACCTTAGTTCTAAGGGAATAATAATAGCTATGCTGTCTTATAGAATTAAAATAGGAAAAGTATAGACCCTAAAATCCTCCCTTTCTCCTTTTTTTTTAATATACTATTAGTAGGTTCTAGTAAGTATATCCCTTTCCTTAACCCCTTATATATTATTAAAACTACTATTATTTAACTAGCGAGTTATAACTAATATAACTAAGATAGCTATATATAATACTAATATAGAGATTAGTAGTCTTACTAAGCTAACGAGTATAATAAGATTAATTAGATTAATAACTAGAGACTAACGAACCCCTTATTATTATAGCCCTAAGTACTAAGAGTAATATACTAACTTTAGAGAGATATTAATATAGAGAAGCTATAAATTCTTCTAAAATAAGAATATTATTCAGAAAACCCTTCTATATTAAGTAATAAGACTTAAAGTAGATCTATAATAGCTTAGAGTAATAAGATCGAGGTCGCTAGACCTTTCTTATATTTATTTAGTTATTTAATTTATACTATTTCCTTTTTTATTTTATTTAAAGAAAGTTATACCTACTTACTTTATCTTTCTATTTAGAAGATATTATAATAATAACTTTACTCTATTAACTATAATACTTTATTACTTTAATTATA
>JAVHLU010002632.1:0-16677 GCA_036785755.1 Colletotrichum ledebouriae
TTAATAATACTTTAATAACTATAAAACATAAAATAATAACTATAAAAGTATTTCCTTCATAGAATAAATACTTTAAAAATCTATATAAATTCTAATAATAGCAATAACCTTATATATATATATATATATATATTTATAATCCTTAGCTTTATAGCTGAAAATATACAGAAATTGCGCACGGACCACATAGTAATCTAAGCGCGACTTCTGCTTGATTAGTTCTGCTTTATAGTTACGTTTCAGAATATCTTACCCCTCACTTCGTGAGGGCAGGATTTATAACTTAGAAACAACATCAACAATAATATCATCAATACTATCAATATTCAACGATTTCTCTATTAATTAATTCCAGGAGAAATACCTCCTTATGCTCAAATTTATCAGCTTTCATCACCATATTACTCAGCCTATTAATATCTATTATTCAGGCTGTTTTACCGCCCCTTTTGCTACTTATATACCTATTCTTACATAATTATACCCCCTTAAGCTTCTAAGATATAAATACTACTAGTCTCTATATATCCCCCTCTAACTAGCTTAGTATTACCCCTATTATAAAGTCTAATATATTAGTTTTAACTTAAGTTAGAAATATAGGATTAAAATAGTATAATATAGGTATTTTTATAAATAAAGCGTAGAGCTAATAGAAGGTATCTAATACCTCCCTAGTTATTACTAGCTATTTCTTAGCTATATTAATAAGTTAGTTAGTAATAGGCTATAAATCTTAGAGTAGTTCTTAATAAATCTCCTATAGAACCTTATAAATCCTAGAAATTACTAAATCTCTTATATTATAATAAGTATTAGCTACTTAGCTATTACCTAGACTCTCTTATATTTTATAATAACTCTATTTATTAAGACTATAAACCTAAGGAATTTAATCTCCTCCTTATAGAACTTATACTTATTAGGGTTTATATAGAGGCTATTAGCTCCTAATTAGATAAATACCTATCTTATAGCCTCTATATAGGAGTCTATATTATTAATAAAAATTAAGATATTATCTAAATATATAATATAAATAACGTTAACTAGGCTTATAAGTAACTGATTAATAAATATTTAGAAGGTAGTAGGTATATTAATAAGCCTAAATAGTATAATATAATATTCGTAGTAGCTATATTATATATAGAATACTATCTTTTACTTATCTCCCTCCTAGATTCTTACCTAATAGTATATATCCTTAAGGTTAAGCTTAATAAAGTACTTAGCTCTAGAGAGCTAGTTAAAGATCTTATTAATTAGAGGGAGGGGGGTATAGTTCTTAGTAATTACTTAGTTAAGCCCCTAGTAGTTTATATCTAACCTTAACTTACCTCCCTTCTTTAGGATAAATAGGATTAGCACCCCTACTAGGCTTATTAATAAGTAAATCTATGTAAGAGACTAGTGCGGTGGCCAGCCCATATAAGCGCATGTGTGGTGCATTCCGGCACGAAGTCGTATGGTTCGTCTCATTCCGGGTTTAATCGAAACTAAGATCTACGAATACAACCCGCGAGATTTCACCTATCCCGAGGACATCGTCGACCCGTATGCAAGCAAAGCTGAAGCAATGTCTAAATCTCTTCCGACGGGCTTGATCTCCGGCCTGTCAACGTTCTTCCTCCACATAGCCTTATTTTGGCGTCCTGAAAAGCCTTTGACCTGCCGTACACCTGTTGACTCGGGGAAGAGCTGTCTCCCTAGCTGGAGCTGGGTTGGGTGGAATGGCAAATGGGACGTGAGATGGGAGCTGAATGCTCAAGACCACGTCCTTGTCGATGACCAAGGAAAAGTAGCGTGGCAAGAGGTGAGGTCATCCCATTGTTCGATAGGTACGAGGTTGCAGAGCCAAATGGCGAGCGGATTCGAATAGCCGGGACAGCCGCGGACGGGATGCACCTGCGGGACAATATCGACATAGAAGTTGCGTGTCCTCCGGGCTGGAAGAGGTTAGATAACCCGGAAGCTGGCAAACTCATCCGTCCCAGGTCCCCAATAACGAACTTTAACCCCCAAACAAAATGCTATTGGCAGCACGAGGCTTTTGAAGACGCTAAGTTTTGTTAGCCGGTGCCTGTGTTCGACCCAAGTGCGAGCATCGAGTCACCAATGAAGAAGATGTTCCTCATTGCCGGGCGCACGAGGGCAGCCTTTGCAATAGCTGGAGACCGAATGAAACAGGATCGCGTCATACACGTGCGCAATGACCGCAATGACTGGCTCGGTGTGGTTGAATTGCACGAGGCGTCGTCAGAGGAGAACGGCAGCGCTTGCGGGTGTCGTCTTGAGTTATTTGAGATGAGCCAGGGCAAAACCTTCCGTTGGATGCATCCATCCTATCCTGAGAGATTCTGCGAAGAACGCCCGAAACCTAATGACGAGGAGAACTAAACATCTACTTCGTGCTGTGGGTCGTCCGAGGCCCAGATAGTATGGCTTATAGGAGAGGAATTGGACTAGTAGTGCGGGACCGATGGGAGGACCTCCAACCACGGTCGATTGATATAGTTCTAGGATAATTGTCGCGATGGCTGCAAGCGCTCAAGGGAGGGTTGTCGTGAAGAAGGGCATATAGGACGAAGTCTATAACCAAGGAGTATATATATAGGTATCTATATATATCTATAGGAAGAAGTCTCTCTAAATAGGGGTATATAAACTAAAGGGATATATATACCTGCTCTAGAGCAAGTAGGACTATATATAACTATATAAGTAAGCCCTATCTTATATAATATACCCCCTTAGGTTTATAATATCCCCTAAGGCTAAATATAAAATAAAGTAAAGCTATTTATAACTAAATATAATAAAGAGAGTAGCGCCCTAGGGATCCTATATAGCGCTACCTATAGAATAATAAGAAAAGGGGGAGTAGTCTACTTAGTAATAAGGGGAGTAGCCTACTTTAAGAGGCCTAGCTATAGCTATAATAAGGGGAGTAATATACTTATAAGGGGGCTAGTATACTAAGAAGGTCTTATATTATACTAGCTAGAATAATAATAAGAAGAGTAGTCTACTTAATAATATAGCTTATATTATAATATTTATTAAGTACTTAATAGAGAGTTATATAATACCTTCCTCTTAAAGTATATTACATAAATAAGAGAACTTATTAGTATATAAAGTAGCTAGGATAGCTTCTTTTTCTAGCTCTATAAACTAAATAATTTATTTAGCTTTATTAAGCTAAATTACTAAAAAAGGTAATTATAATATTACGCTAGCTAATAATAAGTATACTTGTAGGGGTATTATATATAATCCTTATTATTATCTCGCTTTATTATAGAGTTTTTTTTTTGGGGCCTCTGGCCACTGCATAGTGATTTTACCTGCTTAAGTGTAATAGATCTTCTAACTCCGCGCCTCCTAATAATATATAGCCTTTAGTCACGTGATCCTCTGCTAATTATAGCCGTACTTATACGTGCCTATAGCCTCACGATCTTTAACTTTATATTAATAATAACGTGGTTTTTAATTATTTAATAAACTACGAAACTATCAACTTTTCCTCTCGCGCACTACCCGCTCTACTAATACCGCCTCTATTACCGCTTTATCTACTAGTCGTTACTATCTTTATAGTCCTCTTATTCGATCGGGTTAGCTAACGCCTTTATAGCAGCTATGCCGTCGTTAGTAACGCTCTCTCTATATCAAAGTAGTTAGCACAAGCTATACTTACTAACATTCCCCTAATAAGCCTAGGCTACCTAGGCTACCTCTACCTTAGTAATATAGAGGACCTACTTAAAGAAGGGCTACTCTATAGGGTATATAATAACCTACTAAACTTCTACTGCTAAGTTTACTTACTTAGCTCTAATATTATTATACCTTATAGAGTCCCCTATAGGGTTATTAAGGTAAGCCCTCTTAAGGGCTATATTAATAATACGCTCTTTATATATAGTAGAGTAGTTAATAAAGGAGTAGGTTTTATTAATTATATTAAGGCTAAACTCTCTAGTAACCCCCTTTATATTATTTATATTAAAGGGCGTGGCCTCTGGCCACTGCATAGTGATTTTACCTACTCAAGTGCAACAGACCTTCTAACTCCGCGCCTCCTAATAATACATAGCCTTCGGTTACGTGATCCTTTCCTAACTATAGCTGTACTTATACGTGCCTATTAATAGCCTTATAATCTTTAACTTTATATTAATAATAACGTAGTTTTTAATTATTTAAACTATAAAACTATTAACTTTTCCTCTTATATACTACCCGTACTACTATTAAATACCGCCTCTATTACCGCTTTATCTGCTAGAAGTCGTTACTATCTTTACTATACCGTTATTAGCAACGCTCTCTCTATATTAAAGCAGTTAGTATAAGCTATACTTACTAATATTTACCTAGGCTACCTAGGCTACCTCTACCTTAGTAATATAGAGGACCTACTTAAAGAAGGGCTACTCTATAGGGTATATAATAACCTACTAAACTTCTACTACTAAGTTTACTTACTTAGCTCTAATACTATTACGCCTTATAAAGTCCCCTATAGGGGTATTAAGGTAAGCCCTCTTAAGGGCTATATTAATAATATACTCTCTATATATAGTAGAGTAGTTAATAAAGGAGCGGGTTTTATTAGTTATATTAAGGCTAAACTCTCTAGTAACCCCCTCTATATTATTTATATTAAAAGGTATACCTTACTTAGGCTTAGTATATTTATATATAGGGTCTAATACTAATATAGTTAAGGGATAAGGATAAGGAAGAGGGAGAGGTATAAAGCCCTACTTATAGAGCTTCTTATACTTCTAGCTATAAGAACCTCTTAGGAAAGACCTCTTTAGTTAAGGAGTTACTTCTTATATAATAGTATTCGCAGTACCTTATTAAAAGGTTAACCTTTTAGGTTAAGGAGTTATCTTATATAGTAGCTTTTACTTTTAATACCTTACTAGAAGGTCGACCTTTTAGGTTAAGGAGTTACCTTATATAGTAGCTTTTATAGCACCTTACTAGAAGGTTTAGCGAGGGTATTTCTAAGCTACGAGAGCCTTAGTAGCCTGTCTAGCTCTAATATAATTAGCCCTAGTGCGGCGCGCGTCTAACTTTATATAAGGGTTTACTTATAAGTAGTAGGAATATATAGGGTTCTTATATTATTTTCCTTAACTAGTAGAGGGTATAGGTTAAAATACCTATATAGTATTTCCTAAATTATACTTACGAACTAGGTGAATTTGTTATAGTCTTTTTGCGAAGGGGCTGCGGCGTAATTCCGAGCTTAATATTAAAGGGCGTACCTCACTTAGGCTTAGTATATTTATATATAAGGTCTAGTATTAATATAATTAAGGGATAAGAATTAAGAAGAGGGAGAGGTATAAGGCTTTACTTATAGAGCTTCTTATACTTCTAGCTATAAGAACCTCTTAGGAAAGACCTCTTTAGTTAAGGCGTTACTTCTTATATAATAATATTAATAATACCTTTATAAGGGGTTAGACCCGAGTTTATTTAATAAGAGGTTGCTATAATACTATTTATTTAAGCTAAAGAGGAAAAGGGGAAGTTTTCCTCTCTAGTAGAGATTTTACTAGTTTATAAGGAATAACTAGATAAGCCCTAGGTAAGCCCTAGGTAGCTCCTTAAGGTAGTAAACCTAAGTAGAAGCCTAAGTAAGCTTAACCTAGGTATAGCTTATAATACTATCCCCCCTCCTAGCTAATCCCCCCCTAAGTATAAGCTAGGTTATTATTAATATTTATAACTAGTCTATATAGGGCTTTATACCTATCTATTATAGTAATCTTTATAATAACCTCTATAAGCTCCTAGGTAGGCTCTATATACCCCTCCTACTTAACTAGGACCTCGCGCCTCCGCCCTTGCCTAATTACCTTCTATTACGCTATATATATCTCCTCTATATACTACTTAAATTCGCTATTATTAGCTATAATTAGTAGTAGCTAGGGGTCTATTCTTATCTATATAGGTAAGGGGTTCTCTAGTACCCTCTAGAGGAGGTTTATATAAAACCTTAGGTAGATATTACTAGGTATATCTAACTTAATAATATATAGGCTTAGGACTCTAAGAATAATATATTTATAATATAATTATAATAGCTTCTTACTAGGCCTAGGGCTTTTATAGTTAGCTATTAAAAGCTAAACCTTATTACTTACTTAATACTCCTCTATAAGTATCCTATACTAGTTTATATTCTCCTTGCTATATTATTAGGTAGCTATAATACTTATTTAAATAAAATCTATTACCTCCTATAGTCTTATTACTAGGAGGGTAGCTATTATATCTCTAGAGGGGGCTTCTTTTATTATATTATTTACTATAAGTATAGGGTTAGTATAGTACCTATATTCTAAGAAGAATAATAAGAGCCTAGTTATATTACTAATATTATTATAGAGCGCTAGCTAGGTAATAAGTAGGAGCTACCCCTAGTTATCCTATACCTAGGTTATAAATACGTATAGGATAGCTTATATCTCCTAGTTCTACCTCTTAGTATTACTATTAATCTATAGGTAATATATAGTACTTAATAGCCTCCTTATATTAATAAGGTAGTAGAATTTAGCTTAGAAGTAGCTTACTTAGTTAGACCTTTAATTACTAATAATACTATATAAGAACCTATAGAACTAGAAGTAGGAGGTAAGGAACTAGTAAGTATAAGCTTCTACCTCTATAATACCTATCTCCTCTAGTATTATTAACTTACCTAGCCTATTTATTATAACTTATAAGTATTAGCTAGTATTACTTTTTATAAGTAATAAGTTTATAATAAATCTATTAAGAAGTCTAAGTATAACTAAGTAGGTATTAGTAGGGGCTTTAGGAAGCCCCTCTTAGCTTATCTCTAGATATATATCCCTCTATAGATATTATAATTCCTTATAAATCTCTATACTATTTATAATTATCTTAGCTAATAGAACTACTAGCTTATTATTTCTAGCGTGCTATTATAACCTAGGTAAGTAGTTATATTTAAGTTATAGCTCTATTAAATAATCTTTATATAAAGCTCCTCTAGTAGGTTATTATTATCCTCTCTACTAGGTACTTATAGCCTCCCCCTAAATATTAATCTCCCCTAACTATTAATATTATACTTATTAATTTAGACCTCAGCCTTTATATCTAATAGGAAGCTCTAAAGCTAATAGGTAATTATATAGTATATAGCTTTATATATTATATCCTTCTTTATAGTTTCTAGCTATAATACCTATAGTTTAGGGTTATTATTAAAAACTATAGTATCTAGGATATTAGTATAGCCCTTCTAACTTCTCCTTACTAGGGGGCTAACTATAAGGTCCCTATAGGGGTAAGTATAGTCTAGTATTAGCTATAAGACCCTCCCCTACTTCTACTTATTATCCTATTCTTATAGTATATCCTATTCCCTCTAAGAGAGGGTATTAGGAGCTATTACTTCCTTACTAGGGTAATATTTAATAGTAAAATTATACTAAGATAGCTCCTCTACTTACTAGCTCTAGCGCTCTATAAGGTACTATTTCTTTATAAAATATTTAAGCCCCTAGTAATTAGTTAATACCTTAAAAGTAGTTATACTATATAGCTCTACCCTCTATATATATAAGTAAGAAAGGACTACTAGGAGCTCCTTATTATAAATAGAGTAGTTATACTCTATAAGTAAGAGCTTCTATAAGTAGAATACTATAAGATACTAGGTACCCTCTAGGTTAACTTATAAGAGTACCCCTCTTAATATAAATCCTAAATAGTTAGTTTTAATAATAATCTTATCCTCTAAATTAAACTAGTAAAGTACTAGCTAGGTATTAAAAAGCTACTTAAGCTATAAAAAGGCTTATTTTTAATTATCTCCTTATTAGAATATTATATTCTTCCTAGTAAGTAGTATAAGTAATATAATAATATCCCTATATTCTAATATAAATATATTATAATAATTTATAAACCCTAGGAAGCTCTAGACCCCCTTTAGGGAGATAGGGGGTAATTACTTAGTAATTACTTAGAGTTTCTTAGGATTATAAGAGAGACCCTCTCTTATTATTATAATAAACCTTATATACTTAACCCTCTTAACTAAGAACTTATACTTTATAGGGTTAAGGTTTAGGCTTATATCTACTAGCCTCTAGAGAACCTCCTAGACCTTCCTCTTATAGTCTTCCCTCATTCTATTAGAGTAAATTAATATATTATTTATATAAGTAGTAATAAAGTTATTAAGGAAGTCCTATAAGGTATTATTAATATATTACTAGAAGCTAATAGGGGTGCTAGTTAGGCTAAATAAGTAAACTACTTATTTAAATAACTTATACTAGGTATAAAATATAGTTCTCTCTTAGTACTCTTTTATTACTCTTAATTTATAAAAGGTTATTATTATATCTAGCTTAATATACTACTTAGCTATACTTACTTAGTATAATATCTTAGAGATTAATAAGAGGGAGTAGTAGTCTTTCTTTATAATTATATTAAGGGCCTTATAGGTAATATAAAAGCAAATTCCCTTACCTAGCTTCTTTATAAAGAATATTAATACCCTAGTAAGTAAGCTACTAGCTTTAATAAACCTATTATCTAGGAGGTCTTATAGGGTCTTTTTTAATATTAATAGCTTTTCTCTTAATATACTATAGAGGGGGCCCTAGGGGAGTAATAGCTCCCTCCTATCTAGTCCTAGTATAAGGTTAATCTAATAGTTTACCCCTAGTTATCTAGGGGGTAATAAGTAAGCTTTATTAGGGTTAAATAAGTTAGGAAACTCCCTTAAGACCTAGTTTAGTAAATAGTATTATTAATCCTCTTTTAGTCTTAAGTTTAAAGCTTTCTTAATACTAAATAAGCTAATAGCTTATACTAATACTTTTTTAATACCCTCTTAGTATTTACCCTATTATCTTACTAGGTATTAGTAGATTATAGAGAATAAGAGTATATTAAGGAACCTTATAGCCCTTATTTCCTTTAGAAGGGGAGTTTCTTCTTAGTTCTTTAGGTATAGCTTAACTTATCCCCTCTTATAATATACTTAGTAAGCTATAGTATTATAAATAACTTAGCTTTATTCTATCTAAGGGCGCCTTAAGAGGATATTAGGGTCTAGGCTATTAACTATATATATAAAGATACGCTAGGTATAGCTACTTATTTCTAAGTTAAATACTACTATACCTAGCGCGTTACTTAGTAATAATCTACTAGATATATACCCGCTTATAAGTTAGTATCTCTTTTTAATATATAGAAAGTAGAGGTATTAGGCTAGGGAAAAGTTAATTATTATATAGGTATTACTCCTAATATCTACTAGGGTATAAGCTAGATATCCTCTATTAACTCTAACTTAAATAATAATAAGCTTATTATTAGCTAGTCATTCCTATTTATATTCTTCCTAACCTAATGTCTCCTCTTTAGTAAGCTCTAGGGCCTAATTTCGCTCTAGAATTAGCTTTTTCCTAACTCCCTATCTTCTTTTAAGGAGTTAATTACTACCTAGTAATTATTTATAACCTTATAGTATATTATTTCTTCTTTTAAGGTTTTTACCTTTATAACTCTAGGTAGCTAGTTCTCCTTACTAGGGTAGTACTAAGTAATATAACCTCTAGCTCTATAAGTATAATAAGTATAGGGGTCCCTCGTGCCCTTCTAAGGTTATTAGTATTATACTAGGGAGGTATTTAAAGAGGATCTAGAGTTTTAGTAGTTATAATATCTTATTTCCTTAACTTATAAGATATATATAGCTCTAGTTATATAGGTATCCCCCTTAGTATCCTTAGTAATAAGTCTCTAGTAAGTTACTAGGTAGTTACTAGTAATTTTCTAGCGCTCTACTTTCTATATAATACTCTAGACCTTTAAGAGCTAGCTATTATAATTAGCTAATAAGTTAATAATAATTAGCTAATCCCTTAGCCTAGGGGTAAGGGAGGCCTCTAGAAGTAAGATCTAGACTTAGCTAGGCTAGTTTATATTACTTATATTAGCTAGTATTTACTTAAATCTTAATAAGAAGGTTACTAGGGATTTATTCTCTTTTTACTAGTGGGTTTATAATTAGGCTATAGCTTATAACTAGATATTTAGGTTTTTATATATCTAATCTAGGTAGGCTATAAAGTCCTTAGGGTTATATTTCCCCCGCCCCCCCTAGCTCTATAGAAAGTAGAGACTACTTACTAAGCTATAATATCTAAGTAGGAGTTAATAAGGTACTATACCTCTATATCTATAGTATAGAACGCCCTATTTATAGTAATCTTATACCTTATTTATTATACCTAGGTAGTATATTCCTTTTACTTACTTAAAAGCTTTAGGAGTAAGAGTAGTAGCTTCTAATATATTATATTAAGTATTACTAATATCTTACTAGTAGTACTTATAGGGGTCTATATAGCTATATATTAGCTATTCCCCTATTTAACCTCTTATAACTATTACTAGAGGGACTCTATTACTACTACTAAATTAGCTTATAATAGCTTATCTTAAGTTTTAGCTATACTACTATTAACTATCTTACTAACTAATAGGGAGTAGTACTTAACTTATTATTATTATTATAGTAATAAGCTTAAATATATAAGGGGTTAGACCTAAGTTTATTTAATAAGAAGTTACTATAATATTATTTATTTAAGCTAAAGAGGAAAAGGGGAAGTTTTCCTCTCAAGTAGAGATTTCGCTAGTTTATAGGGAATAACTAAGTAAGCCCTAGGTAAGCCCTAGGTAGCTCTTTAAAGTAGTAAACCTAGGCAGAAGCCTAGGTAAGCTTAACCTAGGCGTAGCCTATAATAACCTTACTAGAAAGTTAATCTTTTAGGTTAAGGAGTTATCTTATATAGTAGCTTTTACTTTTAATACCTTACTAAAAGCTTAACCTTTTAGGTTAAGGAGTTATTTTATATAGTAGCTTTTATAGCACTTTATTAGAAGGTTTAGCGAGGGTATTACTATAAGAGCTTTAGTAGCCTATTTAGCTCTAATATAATTAGCCCTAGTATAGTATATATCTAACTTTATATAGTAATATTTAGAGGGTTTACTTATAAGTAGTAGGAATATATAGGGTTCTTATATTATTTTCCTTAACTAGTAGAGGGTATAGGTTAAAATACCTATATAATATTTCCCGAATTATACTTATAAACTAGGTAAATTTATTATAGTCTTTTTGCGAAGGGGCTGCGGCGTAATTCCGAACTTAATTATAGAGTTTTTAGTAGGGGTAGGTTTAGATATACTTACTAATATAGTAAATATATCTATAAGGGCGCTAGGCTACTTTAACTACTAGGTAATAAGGGCGCTAAATATTAAAGCTATTTTAATAAAGAGGTGCGGCTTTATACTAGTCTACTTAGCTATAATAACCTTAATAAGGGTATTATAAGCTTATATAGGCGCTATATACTTACTACCTACCTTAAGGAAGCGCTTAATTATAATAACCCCGTAGATTTTAAGGATCTTAAGTAACCTCGCGCGCTAATATATAATATACTATTACTAATACTAGGTATATAGTAATATAGAAGTGTTTGCCTACTCTAGAATATAAAAGTATTTATTTTAAATAGTAATAACTATAGCGAGGTCTATAGGGGTAAATAACTACTTAAGCGCTTATATAAGGAATTAGAGGGAGGTATTCTTAATAGCTATAAGGTTATTCTAAATAACTATAAGTAATAAGGGGTTAATAGTATAATATATAAAGTTCTAGATATTATAATAGCTACTAAGGAGGGATTTTTAGGTTTCCTTAGTAATACTATAGTTAGTTATATATATAGTATACTTATTATAAATATTATTAATTATAAGAGGTAGTAGAGGTAGAGGCTCTATATTATTTAGGTTTTAATATATATAGCGCTACATAGCCTATTCGCTATATTTATAAATATAGGTCTTATAGGCTTCTTTATTATACTACGTAGCAAGTTCGTTAATTATTAGAGAGCGCGCTATATAGCGCGTAAGGTCGGGTTTAGGTTAACTACTTAGGTTAATATAGTCCTATACGCCTGCTTAGAGGGTATAGAAGCGAAGCTATAAATACTAGGTAGGCTAATCGCGCAGCTCAGAGAGATAGTAAGCATATATGCGCAGCTAGGTAGCAGAAGGGTCGGGTAGAAATACTATATTAGTAACGAAGGGGGGTTAAATAGAGGGCTAAAAGGAGCGCCTAAAGCTATCGTAGTATATCAGGGGTCGCGTGGGAGAGGCGTATTATAAGCGAAGTTAAACTAGCTAAGAGCTAGGCTTATAACTATTATAATAGCTATAAGCGCTTAAGGGGAGGGTCGTCGTGAAGAAGGGTATATAGGACGAAGTCTATAATAAAGGAGTATATATATAGGTATCTATATATATCTATAAGAAGAAGTCTCTCTAAATAGGGGTATGCGAACCGAAGGGATATATATACCCGCTCCGGAGCGGCTGGGACCGCACGTGACTACGCAGGTAGGCCCCATCCCGCACGACAATAATCTTTCTATCTTATAGCTCAAAAGCCTTGATTATCAATGTCTCTCTCGTCGTACCGAGTGAAATATTATTCGCCTGATGCAACGCGCTGTTTCACCTACGGAAAGAGGCTCCACCAATTCCCAATGAAGGAATTCTCACTAACAAGTGTTTCTCTGGATCGTACTTGCGGATCCCGTGGAAGAGCCCAGTTGTAGGAGCTAGCAATCGAGGGGTAAGGCTGCGCAGGAAAGCCGAATCATATCTCTTCGACAACGAAGTCATGTAACAGCTTCTACATCGGGCATTGACTGATAATGGTCGAGCGAGTTGTTGGACGTCGTCTGATGTTTACAGCTGAAAGTGTTAGCCGACTCGGCGTGCCGCGTTCAGCACAAGGAACCTACCGAGCATTGTGACCCATCCGTGACCTACTTTGCTTGATATCTAAAGTCTCTAAGGGTGGCATAGTTGTGCGCTTGGTTCCCAGAAAATCAAACAAATAGTTGCAGAAAGATAGAGATGAACGACAACCAGACCACGTTGCTTCTAAGCAGTTGGACTGATTGTGATAACCATTGATATCTAAGCATGATGCTGCTGTAGTTTCAGAGCCCAGCTCATTCCCGACATGGGAAGGATTAAATTTTGGGTTTTCGTTATTCAAGTTGAGTAGAAAGTTCAATTTATGGCCTATTCTAACCAATAATCACTACGTTCGGTGCAATACTAGACTTCAATGGCCATACGTAGTCGGATAGCAACGGTTGAAGAATTAACAGCCCACTGTGAGCTTGATAGACTTGACAGTACCTTGAAAGCCTATGAATGTGTCAAGGAATGGTTAAGGCAGCGTGCATGAGTACCGCAGATTTGCGTTCTGCAAGAATAAAACTACAGCGGTGAGCAGCATCTGGTTGTTTGAATGTGGAAAAGTCACCGAACTTGATCATATGCATGCTCAATCTTTCCGACTCTCATTGACGAATAGGCGATGCTCAGGGGCTGATGAGATATGAGTCATGCAGTTATCGAGGACAACGCGATCTGTGCATGTGGGGAATTCAGAAAATCCGTGGGCGGCTCTGTCATTGAAGCTATTTTCGTACTTTGTCTCAGTCGAGCCCTGGAATAATAGCCTTGCCACACTTCATCTTCGTTGCTTTTGTAATAATCCAGACGCTTACGCACGGCACGACTGTGAGTACGAGAGAAGCATGTCATGTCATTTCTTTCATATCGCCCGGTGGTACATCTGTGATCCTGAGACGTCTCTCGGTGCAGAATTGAATGCTCACAACGTCGGAATTTGCCGTCTTTCCAGACATATGATGTGCCTAGCCGCTTCTTTTTTCAAAGTTTTAAAAAGTTCATTGTTTCTCGAGGTTGAATCCTATCGTGATGCCTTCAGCATCGCCCGTTCCTAGCGCGGCACGTGACCCGAAGGCGGCTCTAGAACTACCTTCTTCCGAGGGTCGTTCCTCTAACTATAGTTATAAATAACTACGTTATAGCTACTCTTATTATAATAGAATAAGCTCTTTAGTAACTATAAATATAGCCCTATAGGATATTTCTTAATAGTTATAAGCTTAGCTCTAACTAGACCTCTAACTACTATTTTAAAATAAGCCTTTACTACTAAAAGTACTTATTAAAACTTCCTCTCTCTTATTCCTTCTTTCCTCCTTATTATATACTATCCTCTATTATTATAAACCCTCTATTTCTAAATAACTTTAACTATAATATCTTCTATTACCCTTATAATAGTATTATACTACCTAACTATATATAGAGACTTCGCTACTTAGTATATAATAATCTAAGCTAAAGCCTAAGCTACTAGAGTCTAGAAGTATATTAACCTAGATAACCCTAAGGGACCTTTATACCTAGGTAAAACCTTATTAAAAACCTTAACTCTTAATATATATATTACTAAGTAAAACTAGGATATTAACACCTAATACCTATAAGAGAAGAGCGCTTATAATTAATATATCGCTCTACTTAACTAAGAGGCTCTAGAAGAGGCTACTATTAATACTACCTCTAGGATATAGATAATAAATAAACTATAACCCCTTTAGCCTCTAACCGCCCTAGTTATAATTAATAAGAATATTATAGGTATATAGGAATAGTACTTAGAGCACTTTTATTTGCTCGCTATATAAGAGTCTAAGTAAACTTATAAGGATTAAGAGTTTAAGTATATTAACTATCTAGTTATAGAGACTATTACTTATAATATTATTATACTTATATATATAGAACTTCTTACTAAAAGGGATATAACCCTTTATAGCCTTATTATTAATCTTAAGTATTATTACGCTCTAAGTAAGGCTAGTATCCTTATTATTATTTAAGAGGAGTATACCTAGGTCCTTAAGAAAGTAAATAGGAGCGTTAATTCTAATATATAGATTAAGGACTTTAGGGGTATTTACCTTCGCGCTATTTAGCTTAAGCTTCTTAAGGCGAGTAATACCCTTATTTTAAAAACTTTTCTTTAAGTAGTAAGTTATTACTTTATACTTACTTAGGTTAATATAGAGATTATAAATATCCTTAAATAGGAATAGGTAAGGACCCCTATCTCTAATATAAGCTAATATATTAATATATTTAAGGACCTCTTATATAAGGATATACTCTACTTAAGATTATAAGGATAAAGCGCTAGGGTCTTTATAACGCTAGCTAGCTATATAAATAAGGCTAACCTATTAAATATTCCTATAATAAGTAACTTATCTAATAATAAATAGTACCTATATAGGTTAAGCTATTAATAGCTAAGTATTAATTATAATTACTTAGAAGCTACTCTAACTAGATATTACTAAAAAGGCCCCTATATATTAGTAATAGATATATAAGTAGCTTAGATCTATAACTAGTTAAATAGTAACCTACGCTTCGCTAATATTCGCACTAAATTCGCTTATAGGGGCTAGTTATACGCTATTCCTTATAAGGGTAAGAACTACTAAAATAATAAGGGGGGTAATAAGGGTTTATCTAAGAAATCTAATATAGCCCCGAGCTACCCTACTAATATAGTAGTAATCGCTTTCTATATAGCTCTTACGAATAAGGTTAGGGATAATATAATTAACTTAGATAAAAAATACCTAAGTATCTTTATAACCCCCTACTTAGGACCCTATATATTATATAAGTCTATAGTCCTAGATAACTATAGAGGGATATACCTAGTAAATAATAAGTCTCTACTTATCCCCTCCTTAATTAGGTACTATAATAGAGAATAGGTTAATTCTAGAATAGCTTTATACCTAATTATTACTAAGGGTATATAAGTTATTAAGAATACTCTTAATAGCTTAAAAAATAGAAATATAGAGAACCTTATGCTCTATAACGTAGGATATATAGAGAACTTTTATATTAATATTATCTCTAAAGCGCTACTTTAGAAAATAGGTATCTAATATTTAGGGTATAACTATACTTTTCGCTTTAGAATATATAAGAAAAGCGTAGTAATTAAGAAACTTATTAGGAAGGTAAACCTCGCCTTCCTTAAATATAAGCCTCGTTCCTTATACCCTATTCCTAAGTAGATCCCCTAAAGTATTAATACTATTATTAATAATATAAACTACGTGCTTATAATATATAAGTAGACCTCTTTTATATTACTACTAGACTAAAGTAATAATATAATACTTTAGTACCTCTAAAGTAGCTACCTTAGCCCTAAAGCTCTTAAGTAGCTTATCTATGCTACTTAGGAGGTAAGGATTAAAGGCCTAATATGCCTATAGTACTAATACTATATAGTTATATATATTAAATAAGTAGTTTTAAGATAAATATTAGAAGATAAAGCAATACGCCCTTACTATAGAATCGCATAGGATCTCTTTAACTACCCCGAAGGCTTTAATTAGAACTAATAGCTCCTTATTATTAAGGATAAGTATACTAGTTAGCTCTTTATATTTCTACGTATTAATAAGATCTAAAGTAGCGTTATACTCGCTCTATATACTTTTAAGCAATAGGTATTTTAATAGAAGGGACTTTCTATTTATAAGATTAGATAAGATATCGAGAGGTTAGTAATCTTACTTATAGGCTATATAGGATATAAGGAATAGACCTATATAGAAGGAATAG
>JAVHLU010002633.1:0-16675 GCA_036785755.1 Colletotrichum ledebouriae
TACTGTTAGAAGAAGCCTCTAGAAAGCTGTGGAAACTGCTAGCTTTCACTGCCTAAGTTAAGGTTAAACCTAAAAGGGTTTTAGGTTACTAAATTACTTAATAAATAACCTAAATAAGGAAATAAGTGGGGCAGCTTAGCAAGCAGCTTACGTAGCTATAGAAGGCTCTAGAAACCAAGCCTTAAGTATAAATAACTCGCCTCTCCCTCTCTAGAATACTCCCTTTTACTTAGAAGGTAGACACTTTAATATTAACTTATTTATACTTATTATTTCCCGTTTGAGCTATTAATCACGTTATCAACGATTACGTAACCTAAGAATAACAATAATAATAATAACCTACTCTATACGCAATCTATAACTAATAAGAATAATAAAGATCTATATAAACTTTAGCATAACCGTCTAGGTTATATAAGCTATAAATATCTTAAAGTTCTTTTAGATAATACTGAAATAAATAATAACTTTATAAATCATAATAAGGCTATAAATATAATAAATCTTTTACCTTGTGAAGCCTGCCTTAAGGGCAAGTTTATTACTAAGGTTAATAAAAAATCAATATACCTTCCGTTAGGAAGGTTAATCTTTACCTTTTAAGAAGCTAGGCCTACCTAAGAAAGAAAAGAAACTCTTACTACTATTAAATCCCTATATATTAAAAGCTTAATTCTAATTAGTCTTCTAAAGAATTAAGCTAATTCGTCCTAAGTCTAGATAAATATAGGTCTATATAGCTTAGTTTAGTCTATACTACTCTTATTAGCCCTTATTAGCTCTTATTTGCTCTTTATCAGTAAGCCCTATATATATAATAAGGCTCTAGCTAGTAGCTAGTAAGGACAAGTACTTATTATTATATCTATACCTTTATTTTTAGGTTAGATAGAGTTAGTTATAGGTAGACTTACTAAATAAAACTTTAGAATATAATATGGAATAGCTATTAAGGACTTCTTTTAGTAATATAGTTATTAAGGATTACTTTTAATCTTTAAAGAATCTCCTTATTTATTTTCTTTATAAGGTACTTATAGATTTTAAGTAGTATATAAGCTAAAAAAATAAATAGCTACTCCTTAGTATAGTTTATAGGATACTTACTTTCTACTTTTCATTATCTCTCTTAGTATATAGAGCTTTAATAAGAGCGGGAGGTATATAAAAAGCCGCGCGTTAAGAAGAAAGTATTATATAAAGAGTATATTATATTATTTACCTATTTAGTAATTATCCTTACTATTAATCCTAATAAAGCGATCTATTTCTTTAAGTATATAATAAGTACTTACTAGTATATTTATACCCTTATTAAAGTTAAATAGAGTTAGCTATTACTAGACTTAGTAAATAAAACCTTAGAATATAGCGCGAGGCTCTTATTATTAAGAACTATTTTAAACCTTTCTAAGACCTACTTACTTATCTTCTTTATAAGATACCTATAGATTTTAAGTAATATATAAGCTAATCTTTATTATTAACTTAGAGCTTAAAGTTATTACTATAGATATATAGCTTAAGTAAATATAACTTACTAATATTACGTCTTTATAAGGTATTTATAAATTCTAAGTAGTATATAAGTCATAAAAATAAAAGGCTACTAATTAGTATAGCTTATAATATACTTACGCCTTATCCCTCTTTATCTCTCTTAGTATATATAGCTCTAATAAGGGCGGGAGGTATATAAAAAACTATATATTAAGAGGAGAGTACTATATAAGGTGACTACTATACTATTTACTTGGCCTCTGGCCACTGCATAGTGATTTTACCTGCTTAAGTGCAATAGACCTTCTAACTCCGCGCCTCCTAATAATATATAGCCTTCGGTTATGTGATCTTGCTAACTACCTTTCCTAACTATAGCTATACTTATACGTACCCTACTAGATAGCCTCACGATCTTTAACTTTATATTAATAATAACGTAGTTTTTAATTATTTAATAGACTATAAAACTATCGACTTTTCCTCTTATATACTACCCGCGCTGCTAATACTACCTCTATTACTGCTTCGTCTGCTAGAAGTCGTTACTATCTTTATAGTCCTCTTGTTCGATCGGGTTAGCTAACGCCTTCATAGTAGCTATGCTATTATTAGCAACGCTCTCTCTATATTAAAGTAGTCGGCGTAAGCTATACTTACTAATATTTAAGCCCTAAGGGGCCTAGGCTACCTCTACCTTAATAGTGCGGAGGACCTGCTCGAAGAAGGGCTACTCTATAAGGTATATAATAACCTACCTAGCTTCTACTACTAAGTTTACTTACTTAGTTATAATATAATAATAAATATCCCCTCTAGGGGTATTAATAAGAGCCCTCTTAAGGGCTATACTAATAATACGCTCTCTATATATAATAGAGTAGTTAAAGAAAGAGCGGGTTTTATTAATTATATTAATACTAAACTCTCTAGCGAGCTCTTATATATTATTAGTATTAAAGGGTATACCCTGCGCGGGCTTAGCGCTTTTATATATAGGGTCTAGTACTAATATAGTTAAGGATTTATTATAGGTTATAGGTATGCCTAGGACTTCGTGGATAAGGAAGAGGGAGAGGTATAAGGCCCTGCTCGTAGAGCTTCTTATACTTCTAGCTATAAGAACCTCTTAGGAAAGACCTCTTTAGTTAAGGAGTTACCTCTTATATAGTAGCGTTTATAGTACTTTTAATACCTTATTAGAAAGTTAACTTTTTAAGTTAAGAAGTTATCTTATATAATAGCTTTTATAGCACCTTACTAGAAGGTTTAGCGAGGGTATTACTATAAGAGCTTTAGTAGCTTATTTAGCTCTAATATAATTAGCCCTAGTATAGCGCGCGTCCGACTTTATATAGTAATATTTGGAGGGTTTGCTTATAAGTAGTAGGAACGTATAGGGTTCTTATATTATTTTCCTTAACTAGTAGAGGGTATAGGTTAAAATACTTATATAGTATTTCCTAAATTATACCTGCGAACTAGGTGAATTTATTATAGTCTTTTTGCGAAGGGGCTGCGGCGTAATTCCGAACTTAACTTAATACTATTTACTTATTTAGTAATTATCCCTATTATATATTTTAATAAGAAAGTCTATTTCTTTAAGTAAATAATTGATAATTACTAGTATATTTATACCCTTATTACTATTAAATAGAGATAGCTTTAACTAGACTTAGGAGATTGAGTTCGGAATTACGCCGCAGCCCCTTTGCGAAAAGACTAAAATAAATTCACCTAGTTCGTAAGTATAACTTAGGAAATACTATATAGGTATTTTAACCTATACCCTCTACTAGTTAAGGAAAATAA
This sequence comes from Colletotrichum ledebouriae, assembly GCA_036785755.1. Classification (NCBI taxonomy): domain Eukaryota; kingdom Fungi; phylum Ascomycota; class Sordariomycetes; order Glomerellales; family Glomerellaceae; genus Colletotrichum; species Colletotrichum ledebouriae. The sequence goes on from JAVHLU010002633.1 coordinate 3,319, forward strand.
TATAAGAACCCTATACGTTCCTTCTACTTATAAGTAAACCCTTATATAAAGTCGGATATACGCTATACTAGGGCTAATTATATCAGAGCTAAATAAGCTACTAAAGCTCTCGTAGTAATACCCTCGCTAAACCTTCTAATAAGGTGCTATAAAAGCTACTATATAAGATAACCTCTTAACTTAAAAGGTTAACCTTCTAGTAAGGTACTAAAAGTACTACGAACGCTACTATATAAGAGGTAACTCCTTAACTAAAGAGGTCTTTCCTAAGAGGTTCTTATAGCTAGAAGTATAAGAAGCTCTACTATAAGTAGGGCTTTATACCTCTCCCTCTTCCTTATTCTTATCCCTTAACTATATTAGTACTAGACCTTATATATAAATATACTAAGCCTAAGCGAGGCACGCCCTTTAATATAAATAATATAGAGGGGGTTACTAGAGAGTTTAGCTTTAATATAATTAATAAAACCCGCTCCAAGAGCATATTATTAGTATAGACCTTAAGAGGGCTTACCTTAATACCCCTATAGGGGACTCTATAAGGCGTAATAGTATTAAAGCTAAGTAAGTAAACTTAGTAGTAGAAGTTTAGTAGGTTATTATATACCCTATAGAGTAGCCCTTCTTCGAGCAGGTCCTCCGTATTACTAAGGTAGAGGTAGCCTAGGTAGCCTAGGCGAATGTTAGTAAGTATAGCTTATACTAACTAATAGAAAGAGCGTTACTAGCGACGGTATAGTAAAGATAGTAATAACTTCTAGCGGATAAAATAGTATTAGAGGCGGTATTAGTAGCATAGGTAGTGCGCGAGAGGAAAAGTTAATAGTTTTATAGTCTATTAAATAATTAAAAACCACGTTATTATCGATATAAAGTTAAAGATCGTGAGGCTATAGGCACGTATAAGTATAGCTATAGTTAGGAAAGGTAGTTAGTAAGATTACGTAACTAAAGGCTATGTATTATCAGGAGGCGCGGAGTTAGAAGGTCTGTTGCACTTGAGTAGGTAAAATCACTATGCAGTGGCCAGAGGCCTAGACTTAGGAGATAAAACCTTGGAATATAGCGCGAGGCCCTTATTATTAAGGACTACTTTTAAGCCTTTTAGGACTTACTTATTTATCCTTTTTATAAAATACTTATAGATTTTAAATAATGTATAAGCTAGCCCTTATTATTATATTAAACCTTAAGGTTATCTCTAGAGATATATAGCTTAAGTAGATATATCTTATTAATACTACCTCTTTATAAAATACTTATAAACTCTAAGTAATATATAAGTTATGAAAATAAACATTTATTAATTAGTACAGCTTATAATATACTTATCTCCTATCTTTCTTCATCTCCCTTAGTATATATAGCTCTAATAAGAGCAGGAGGTATATAAAGAACTACGTATTAAGAAGAGAGTATTATATAAAGAGATTATTATATTATTCGCTCATTTAGTAATTATCCTTATAATGAATACTAATACGAAAGTCTATTTCTTTCCATATAACTTATTAGCGATCTTTCTCTATAGGGTACTTATAAATTCTAATTAATCCATAAGCTATAAAGATAAAACGCTACTTATTAGTATAGCCTATAATATACTTACTTCCTATCCCTTATTATCTCTACTAATATATATACCTCTAATAAGTATAAGAGCTAGTAGCTAGTAGGAATAAGTACTTACTAGTATATTTATATCCTTATTAAGGTTAGATAGAGTTAGCTATAACTAGACTTAGTAAATAAAACTTTAAAATATAATATAAAATAGATATTAAGAACTACTTTTAATAAGGTAATTATTAAGGGTTACTTTTAACTTTTAAAAGATCTCCTTACTTATTTTCTTTATAGGATACTTATAGATTCTAAATAATATATAAGCTATAAGAAATAGTTATTCCTTAATATAGCTTATAATATACTTACCTCCTATCCCTTATTATCTCTATTAATATATATATATCTAATAAGAGTAGGAGATATATAAAAGATAATATATTAAGAGAAGATTATTATATAAAGAGATTACTATATGATTTATATATATTAAATACTAAATGTTATAGTTAATATCCTATTAGAAGAGCTAATAGCTAGCGCTCCCTAGTATAGAGAATAGAATATATAATATTACTAATTAGATTTATTCTATTTATAGTATAACCTTACTAATAGAAGTGTTCTCCTTAGAGCTAGCTATAGCGAGCGCTCCCTAGTATAATAAAGATCTAGATTATCTAGATTATATAGCCTTAGATCTTTATAGACTGTTGGGCAATAGTATGGCCAGCGATTATGATGCGGGACTTGGTGTATTCATGTGTGTGTGTGTGTAACTAGCAAAAAGGGGCTAAATTGGCCCATACATACAAAATTCAGTGTTGACATGTAATCAATGCAAATAACCCATATTTGGGCGTAAATCCATATCTCGGAACATCCGAGCCATGCACACCTCGCTTAGTGCGATGTGTGGGTCCGAGATAGACCTATAAGTCCTGAAACCTATAATCACTAGAGATAGTTTATAATATTTATTAACAAATATACTCGCTTTGCGTGGGGAAAACTATTATAATATAAGACTATAGAGTCTATTACTAAAGCCTTTGATAAAATTAAGGCTAAAGTTAATAAAAATAATAATAATAAGCGTATAAGAGAATTTGGTACGGATAGTAGCTAACAATTTACTAATAAACACATTAAACCTATATATATAAATAGTAGTATTATCCATAGTATTAGACCTCTATATACCTATAAACTAAATAGATTAATAGAGCGTATTATACGTACTATTATTAATAACACTATTGCTTTTTTATATAACTCTAGTCAACCCTTAAATCTATAGGGTAAAGCAGTCCTTGCTTTAATATATCTATATAATAGTTCCCCTTATAAGACTATTAAATATAAGACTCCTTTTAAGTTAAAAAATAAATAAAAGCCTCATAGAAATAAAAGGGTATAGGGTAGTTTATACTATTATAAAAACTATAACCTATTAATAAAGAAGCTCGACCCAAGAGCTTTAAAGGGAGCTATTATTAGTTATAGCTCTAATAGTTATGAGGTCTATAATATTAATAATAAAAAGGTATAATAGTCGAGAGACGATATTATATTAGAAAACACCTTTATTACTTAATAGGAGGAGTTACCTATATATATTAAATCCCAATTCGATAATAATACTGCTAAAAGTAATAATAATAATAATAATAATAATAATAATAATAATAATAATAATAATAATACTAATAATAATAATAATAATAATACTAATAATAATAATACTAAGATATCTCCCCTACATCCTAGTAATAAATCTTTACCGAATCTAACTATTGAGGCTAGTATTAAGAATAATAAAAATAGTAATAATAATAATAATATAATTCAGGATATGAATAATAATAATAACGATAATAATAACAATATAACTAATAATAATACTAGTAATTATTAGTTATCTACGTTCGAGAGGATAACTATAAATTGCTATCTAGGCACGCTTCGGGTAGTAATTCGGAGAGTACTACTATTAATAATAATAATAGTAGAAATAATTCTAAGTTATTAATATAACTCCCCTCTATAATAGAAGAAGCTAAAAAGCAATATAATTGGGTTAAAGATAAAGAAAGTGCACTTCTTACCCTTCAAGACGTCCTAGTCTTAAGGGAATACCTAAACTATAAAAATAATATTAACAATAATAATAATAACGCTAAAGCTACTAATATTATAAAGAATAATAATATAACTATAAATAAAGCTTCTTAAGTTTGGAATTACGCCGCAGCCCCTTTATAAAAAGACTATAATAAACTTACCTAGTTTATAGGTATAATTTAGCAGATATTGTAGGAAATAGAATTAGATTTTATTTTTATAGCCCTATATCTCTATTGAGTTCGGAATTACGCCGCAGCCCCTTTGCAAAAAGACTATAATAAATTCACCTAGTTTGTAGGTATAATTCGGGAAATACTATATAGGTATTTTAACCTATACCCTCTACTAGTTAAGGAAAATAATATAGGAACCCTATATATTCCTACTACTTATAAGTAAACCCTCTAAATATTACTATATAAAGTCGGACGCGCGCCGTACTAGGGCTAATTATATTAGAGCTAAACAGGCTACTAAGGCTCTCATAGCCTAGAAATACCCTCGCTAAACCTTCTAGTAAGGTAAAAGCTACTATATAAGATAACTTCTTAACCTAAGAGGTCGACCTTCTAGTAAGGTGCTAAGGTAAATACTACTATATAAGAAGTAACTTCTTAACTAAAGAGGTCTTTCCTAAGAGGTTCTTATAGCTAGAAGTATAAGAAGCTCTACTACTACGAGCAGGGCCTTATACCTCTCCCTCTTCCTTATCCCTTAACTATATTAGTACTAAACCCTATATATAAGAACGCTAAGCCCGCGCGAGGTATACCCTTTAACGCTAATAATATATAAGAGCTTACTAGAGAGTTTAGTATTAATATAATTAATAAAACCTACTCCTTTTAACTACTCCGTTATATATAGAGAGTATATTATTAATATAGCCCTTAAGAGGGCTCTTATTAATACCCCTAGAGGGGATACTTACTATTATATTATAGCTAAGTAAGTAGATTTAGTAATAGAAGCTAGGTAGGTTATTATATACCCTATAGAGTAGCCCTTCTTTAAGCAGGTCCTCTATACTATTAAGGCAGAGGTAGCCTAGGCCCCTTAGGGGAATATTAGTAAGTATAGCTTGCGCTAAATAGAGAGAGCGTTGCTAATAATAGCATAGCTATTCTAGCGGATAAAGTAGTAATAGAAGCGGTATTAGTAGCGCAGGTAGTGCGCGAGAGGAAAAGTTAATAGTTTCGTAGTCTATTAAATAATTAAAAACTATATTATTATTAATATAAAGTTAAAGATCGTGAGGCTATCTAGTGTGATAGGCACGTATAAGTATAGCTATAGTTAGGAAAGTTACGATCACGTGACCGAAGGCTATATATTATTAGGAGGCGCGGAGTTAGAAGGTCTGTTGCACTTGAGCAGGTAAAATCACTATGCAGTGGCTAGAGGCCCCTATATCTCTATAACCGTTAAAGGTATAAGAAAAGTAAAGGATATATTTAAAATCCTTATCTTATTCCGTATCGAACGGTATATAGTTATATACTATATAATAAGGGGTTATATCTTTATCTAGGATAATAAGATAAAATCAGAACTTAAGGTTTACCTAAATCTGTTAAGATTTAGCTTAGAAGGCTTTATATATTAATACGATATATAGGGTTTAAACTAGCTAAAACAAGCTATATTACGTTAAAACTAACTATATTATACTTTATTAGTACTTCTAAGCCTTCCGAGGGATTAAGAGGATAATAACTATTAATACCTACCTTCTCCCCTAGCTCTTTAGACCTAGTCCTTAACGTATTATTAATATATTACAATACGAAATACATTATTATTCATAACTACATTCTTCTCTCTATTTCAATATTATATAACAAACCAGAAAGATCACTCTATCACATTATTCCCTACCTAATATATATCTATATTATTACGGGGACTTTTCTACCTCTCTTTCTATTTATATAGCCGTGCTTATAAATATTATATAGATATTATATAGGTATTTTAACTTATACCCTCTATTAGTTAAGGAAAATAATATAAGAAGCCTATATATTCTTGATACTCATAAGTAAACTCTCTAAATATTATAAAGTTAGATATATACTATACTAGGGCTAATTATATTAGAGCTAAATAGGCTACTAAGGCTCTTATAGTAATACCCTCGCTAAACCTTCTAGTAAGGTGCTATAAAGGTTATTATATAAGATAGCTCCTTAACTTAAAAGGTTAACCTTCTAGTAAGGTACTAAAGGTACTATAAAAGCTACTATATAAGATAACTCCTTAACTTAAAAGGTCGACCTTTTAGCAAGGTGCTACGAACGCTACTACACGAGAGGTGACTCCTTAACGAGTTATGATCACGTGACCGAAGGCTGTGTATTGTTAGGAGGCGCGGAGTTAGTGTTACGACCGCAAGTAGCGCCGCACCGCAATAAGCGGGCGCGCGCGTAGCATAATATTGGATAGCATACGAGTTAGAGGCGTTATAAGCATGCGAGGGCTTATTTATATATAAATATATATAATAAGAGCATAGGTCGTACTATAATTAGGTATAAGGATAGCTTTGCTTATATAACTATAAATAATACGCTTATTTAAGCCTAGTTTCTAACCTCTAACTATATATAAGATCCTTATTATTATATAATAATATAACTTTACCATATAACTTATACGTCTTTATAAATCTAAATCGCTTATTATAATAAGTTATTAGAATAGTAAATCTACTAGTATATAATTATCTAATCTTATACATACGCTATATAGACTTAATATAGCCTCTAGCCACTGCATAGTGAATTTACCTACTTAAGTATAATAGATCTTCTAACTCCGCGCCTCCTAATAATAAATAGCCTTTGGTCACGTGATTATAACTCTCCTTACTATAGCTATACTTATATATACCTATAGCCTTACGATCTTTAACTTTATATTAATAATAATATAGTTTTTAATTATTTAATAAACTATAAAACTATCGACTTTTCCTCTTATATACTACCCGCGCTACTAATACCGCCTCTATCACCGCTTTATCCGCTAGTCCTCTTATTCGATCGGGTTAGCTAACGCCTTCGCAGCTATGCCGTCGTTAGCAACGCTCTCTCTATATCAAAGCAAAGTCCGCTTGCTTAGCTGCAATGCAATATCGAGTATCCCCTCTAGGGGTATTAATAAGAGCCCTCTTAAGGGCTATATTAATAATATGCTCTCTATATATAATAGAGTAGTTAAAGAAGGAGTAGGTTTTATTAATTATATTAATACTAAACTCTCTAGTGAGCTCTTATATATTATTAGTATTAAAGGGTATACCTTGCGTAAGCTTAGCGTTTTTATATATAAGGTCTAGTGCTAATATAGTTAAGGATTTATGGTGGGTTAAATAAGGATAAGGAAGAGGGAGAGGCATAAGGCCCTGCTCGCAGCACTAGAGCTTCTTATGCTTCTAGCTATGAGAACCTCTTAGGAAAGACCTCTTTTAGTAGCTTTGCTACGAGAGCCTTAGTAGCCCGTTCAGCTCCGATATAATTAGCCCCGGTGTAGCGCGCGTCCGACTTTATATAGTTATATTTAAAGGGATTACTTATAAGTAGTAGGAATATATAGGGTTCTTATATTATTTTTTTTAACTAGTAGAGGGTATAAGTTAAAATACCTATATAGTATTTCCTAAATTATACTTATAAACTAGGTGAATTTGTTATAGTCTTTTTGCGAAGGGGCTACGGCGTAATTGCGAACTTAATATAGACTTAATATATTTCTAAGAAGCCTATAGAGTTACCTATAGTTATAGTACCTATATCATAAGATACTAGGGTAATAAGGCTCTAAGATAAAGCTATTACTTATCTTTAGTATAAGATTATAAAGCTATAATTAGCTTAGTAAAAGAAATATAAAGAGAATAAAGCTCTTTAGTAGAAGTTATAGGAGGTACTTAGGATAAACCTAGCGCTACTTAAGGTTAGTAATAATAATAAAGATACTTTATTTCTAATAGTACTACTACTACTAATAATAACCCTAGCTAGTCTAGCTTATTTACGCTTTAGAATATGGGAAGCTAGCTTAGATATTAAGATATTCAATACCTAGCTACCTAGGGAGCTTATTACTATATGTAACTAGATATAAACTACTTTAAGGATTTTTAAATAAAGTTCCTGAAGAGTTACTACTTAAAAGGATCTATAAATTAGATTATATAATTAATATAAATATGAATTATACTTATAATATATAGAGTTACTCTTAGGGATTACTTAGCCCCTATAGAGGATCTTTATATAATAGCTAAGGTATATAATAATCTTATAGATAGATTATTATTATTTATAATATATATTTAGAGTACTTCTAAGGTATAAGAGACTCTTTTATAGATATATATTCACCTCTCGTATAGTGGCGTTTGCAGCACTTTGCTAGAAGGTCGACCTTTTAGGTTAAGGAGTTATCTCATATAGTAGCTTTCGTAATACCTTTAGTACCTTACTAGAAGGTTAACCTTTTAGGTTAAGGAGTTATCTTATATAGTAGCTTCTATAGCACCTTGCTAGAAGGTTTAGCGAGGGTATTACTACGAGAGCCTTAGTAGCCTATTCGGCTCTGATATAATTAGCCCTAGTATAGCGTATATCCGACTTTATATAAGGGTTTACTTATAAGTAGAAGGAACGTATAGGGTTCTTATAATATTTTCCTTAACTAGTAGAGGGTATAAGTTAAAATACTTATATAGTATTTCCTAAATTATACTTATAAACTAGGTGAATTTGTTATAGTCTTTTTGCGAAGGGGCTGCAGCGTAATTCCGAACTCAATAGATATATACTAGCGCTAGTATTATACTATAAGGCTAATAATAGGACTATATATATATATTAAAGCTTATAAAGAGCGATCAATAATATATACATCGAGGTTTAATAAATTATAATATAGATATTAATAAGTAGGTAGTCCTATTACTCCTAAAAACGCTATCTAAATATTTATTTAAGGAGTAGAGGATTAGTACTACGACTAGGCTATATATTGATAATTAAAGTATTATAAAAGTATTATTAAGTTAGTTAAGGCGCTTATAATAGATCTATGAGACGAGGCTCATATAACTAGTAAGATAAAGGCTATACTTATAACCTAAGTAAATAAAATAACTAAGGGAAATAAGAAGGTAGAGCCTAAGAGGAACTAGCGAAGCTATAGTCATTTTAGTTCTAGGCGTAATAATATAATATAGTATTATTATCCTAATTATAATCCTAAGGATAAGGAATTATTAACTTTATCTAATAATAATACGAAAATAGATATACCTAAGAAAGAGTTTATCAAAGAGGGCTAAGAAGTAATAAAATAAGTTTATTATACTTTTATAAACTTAAACGACTTCTAAATAGCTTAGAATAACCTTATAAGTTACCTAGCGCAGGTAGATAACCCTATAGAGACTAGATAAGAGGATATTATTCTAAGGATAGTTAAATATAATAATGGTATTGAGCTATAGGATATAGGCGCGAATATATATATAACCAATAACTTATTATAATTTAATAATAATAAGTACGCGCTTTTAATAATGCTACGTGCGATATATATAGGAGGAGGTAATATCTACCCTAAGTATATAGGTATAGTTACCCTACGCTTTAATAATAGGGAATTAATATAGCTATAAGACGTTTTATATATACTAACATTTTTAATTGATATATTTGGTAGTAAATAACTATACCTTAGTAGAGGTTACCTTAATAGGAACTAATTAATAAGTACTAATAAGTAGATATTTATGATACTTAATATTTAGTAGCGGAGTTTTAACCTTAATATTACTTATAAGTAAGATTTAAGTATATAGGTTATATATACTATATAGTAAAGGACTAAATCTAAGCTCTAGTACTAGAAGTTAGAGTACTTAGGCTTTAGAGAGATAAAGAAGATTATTAAGATAATAAAAGGATATATAATTACCCCTAAGTTAGTATTCCTATAGCTATATAAAACATAAGATCTCTTAACGAGTTTATAATACTTATTATATATACCTAAGTACTATATAGAGAGGGTAGGAGATATTCTTTATATAGATATTAGAGAGGGAAAGCTAGTAAAATATTATAAATACTTCTTATTAGTTATAAATAATAAAACGCGCTTTAGAGTAATTATCTTTATAGATATAAAGAATAAGCTAGCGCGCTAGTTATAAATATATTTCTAAGGATAGAAGAACGCTTTTAGTATAATAGTAAAGGTTATTTATATAGATAATATAGGGGAGTTTATAGTAACTTACCTTAAGGCTATATTATAGGATAATAGGAGAAAAATAGAGTCTTTACTACTATATATATATAAATAGAATAGTATTATAGAGTACGCTATTTAAATTATACTAAATAAGGTGCGCGCTTTAAGTATTAATCTCGAGGTCCTAGTAGAACTATAGCTATTTCTACTTATAATAATAATCTATATTATTAACTATTCCTTTATTATAATAATACTAGGTAAAATACCTATATAAGCGCTCTATACTAAATTGTTAGGCTTAAGAGGAGACTACGTTCCTAATATAAGTTAGTTAAGGGTTATTAGAAGTATATACTTTACTTATATTAATCCTAAGGTCTAAGTAAAAAGCGAGAAAATCGCTATATAAGCTAGGAAGGGTATCCCTATTAGTTATCATAGAGACTAAGTATATAAGATATAAGTACTAGAGTGGGATAAGATTATTATCCGCTCTAATATCGTTTTTTGAAAACCTATAAGAGAGCTATTAGAATGCTAATATATATTACTACTTAGTTAGGGCTTATAGTTATAGCGCTATACTTATAGTATTATAGAGTAGATATCCTAAGTATATCTATAAATTAGACAGACTAACTCTCTAGAGGAGAAATAAATAGTATTTACTTATATTATAGCTTTTATACAAGACCCCCTTAGAGGAGGTATATTAGAAATATCTCTATAGCCTTACCTAGACCTAAAAGCTATTATAAAAGTATAGAATAGATATATAAATATTTAAAAGTTATAAGTAGAGGTAGTATTGAATAAGATATATACCTTAGTTAAGAAGGGAGTTTTATAGTTTATTAATAAGGAGGAGGTACTACAAGGCCTCTATTTATTAGCTAAATAGGGATAGAAGTATAAGAAGGCTTATAATATACTTATAAAGTATAAAGCATAGATTATAATAAGAGGCTTCCTATGAGTCTCTAGGTATAACCTTACTTAGATATACGCCTCGATATTATAAATAGCATTATAGCGGATCCTACTAGTATATATATAGAGGAAGGGGTATCCTATATAATAATACCACTTTATTAGTATATACTTAAATAGAGAGCTAGAGGAGGTAGTATTAAGCTCGGAATTACGCCGCAGCCCCTTTGCAAAAAGACTATAACAAATTTACCTAGTTCGTAGGTATAATTCGGGAAATACTATATAAGTATTTTAAACTATACCCTCTACTAGTTAAGGAAAATAATATAAGAACTCTATACGTTCTTACTACTTATAAGCAAACCCTCTAAATATTACTATATAAAGTTAGACGCGCGCTATACTAGGGCTAATTATATCGGAGCTAAACGGGCTACTAAGGCTCTCGTAGCTTAGAAACGCCCTCGCTAAACCTTCTAGCAAGGTGCTGCGAAAGCTACTATACGAGATAACTTCTCAACCCAAAAGGTCGACCTTCTAGCAAGGTAGAGGTAGTATATATAATACCTTTTCTATTAATTAAGGAGTTCTTTATAGACTTATAATATATTAAGTTAATAGCTTTATATAGATATAAAGTAAATTAGGAATAGGTTATTAGACTCTATAGGGCTCTATATAAGTTATAGTTAGGTAGGAGGTAGTAGTAGAAGAAGCTATAAGAGATCTTTTAATAAGCAGGGTTCGTATTACTACGTTTAGACGACGCGACTTATTATAATAAGACTCTTAATATTATAATAGCTATATATATTAATAATATCCTAGTATATAAACTAGAAGTAGCTCTTAGCGCTATTTATAAGCGCGTAAGTAATAAGATCGAGGTTAATAACCTTAGGGTGGTTAATAACTTTCTAAGTATATAACTTACCTTTAATAAGGAATATTAAAAGACTATTATTAGTTAAGAGATATACTTAATAGATATAGTAAGGGAGTTTAGAGCGAAGGTTAGGTTTATAAATATGCTTATTAATATAGGGGCGCTTAACTTCATAGTCCCTAGTATAGGTATTACGCTAGTTCTAGAACTCTAAGTATAGCACTAGAGTACTTAGTAAAGTTAGCTTTAGAGCGCTTATAATATAGCTAGATCTCTCTTTTAGTATAGGGATATAGGTATAATTCTCCTATTACTTAAATAAATTTCATAAAAAGGGCGCAAAGCGCTCAATATAATATATTAGTATAAACCCCTCTTTAGTAATAAGTTATAATAATAAATATAGGGATAGAGACCTAAACGAATAAGGTCTCTATAGCTATATTAATAGTAACTACGCTAGCGATAAGAATATAGCATATCTAATAATAGGTTAGGTATTCTTTATAGCTAATAGGCTAATCTTATAGAGATCCTAATAATAAGTAATAGTCTCTAAGTTATTTATAAAAGCTAAGTATTATATAATATTATTTACTACTTTAGAAGCGCTTTAGATACACAACTTCCTAAGTAAACTTAGTATAGATCTTAGAGGGCTTTTTTATATATAATTAGATAATATAGGAGTAATTATACTTATAAAGAGAGAGTTTATAAATAACTATATAAAGTATATATAGGTTTATAACTATTTCGCATAAGAGGTTATTAAGTAGGGCGAGGTTAACTTTAAATATATAATTAATAGATAATATAACTAGCTTACTTATAAAGCTACTCAGGAGGATAATCTTTAAATAACTCTATAAGAAGAGTAGTATAAAGCTATTTAGAGCTAGTGCTATTATAAAGGAGTATACTAGGGCTAGTTAAGCTTTTGAAACTAGGCTCTTAGCGAGGAGGAGTATTATAACTATAACTAATACTATACTATAATAAATAGGCGTACGTATAGCGTAATATTTAAATAGTATATAAGTTAGAGGCGTTATAAGTATATAAGGGCTTATTTATATATAAATATATATAATAGGAGCATAGGTCGTACTATAATTAGGTATAAGGATAGCTTCGCTTATATAACTATAAATAACACGCTCGTTTGACCCCGGTTTCTGACCCCTAACTGTGCATAGGATCCTTATTGTTATAGTTAGAACGTCTGTTACACTGAGGCGGGTAAAATGACTATATAGTGGCTAGAGGCTAAATAAAGCTTCTTATATATTAGCAGCTACTGCTCTTAATAAGCTGGCAACCTATAAGCAAGCAATCTGTTCTCTACATATAGATAATTAGATTCAGGCTATACCTATAGAAATAAAACAACTTAAAGATAATAATACTAAGGATATTATACCTAAACCTAGGGGAGTTCATCCCCTAGGGGGCCGCTAGGTTGATAGAATAAATAATAATAATAATAATAATAATAATAATAATAATAATAATAATAATAATAATAATAATAATAAGAATAATAATAATAATAATAATAATAATAATAATAAAAATAAT
>JAVHLU010002634.1:0-16671 GCA_036785755.1 Colletotrichum ledebouriae
TTCTAGCTAGCTAGAAACTTTACTAGGTCGAGGTAGCTAAGATCGTTTATAGTATTATTAGTAGTATTAAGAGTATCCTATATCCCTTAACCGATTTTTCTAACTTAGCTACTATATCTACTAATAGTATTAACTATCTACTTAATCTAGCTTGCGCTAATTATACCTTCCTCGTATTTTTCTATAATTCTCCTTATTCCCTTAGTAATATCTAATAGAGTATAGATATCCTCTTAGAACTTCCTTATTAGAGTAATAGCTCTTCCCTCTAGGTCGTAGGGGGGTTATTAGTCCTATTTTTTTATTAAGTTGCTAGCTATAATTATATTATTATAAAGGTCTACCTTAATATCCTCCTCCTAATAACTTCCTTTATCCTCGGAATTATTATCTTAGTTATTAGTATTAGCGGGTTTGCCTATATATAGCCTTAATTACCTTAGCTTTAGTGTTATTCCTTTCCTTAGTTTTAAATAGAATATAATATCGTTAAAGTTAGTTAATATACTAGGTATATTATGCACGTTATTAATATTTATACCCTCGCGGATTAAAAGTAGTTACCCTATATTGCTTTTATTCCTAAATATCCTAGACGCCTCCTTAAGAGCCTTATTAAACTCGTTAAAGTTAATAATTATAAAGCTAAGACTAGGATATTACGTGTTATAACTTCCTTACTTATAGTATTAGATAGAATTAAATATAGCGTAGTTAGCTACTACCTTAGAGGCAATCCTATTAGTATTATTTGCTTTCTAATAGTAGACTATATTAAGTACCTCTTCTAGTATATTTTTCTCTTCTTTCGATTTTAATATATAGGTAAGTTAGGCGAGGGTAGGTTAATAGAAGGCAGGTTAATAGAAGGTAGGTTAATAGAAGGTAGGTCGATAGAAAGCAGGTCGATAGAAGGCAGGTTAATAGAAGGCAGGTTAATAGAAGACAGGTTAATAGAAGGCAGGTTAATAGAAGGTAGGTTAATAGAAGGTAGTTTAATAGAGAGTAGTTTAATAAAAGGCAGGTTAATAGAAGGTAATTTAATAGAAGGCGGGTTAATAGAAGGTAGGTTAATAGAAAGTAGGTCGATAGGAGATAGGTTAATATTCGTTCGACTACTTAGGTTTATTATTAAATTTTTACTAGTAGTTTTTAGAGGGTTAGCTAGGAGCTAAAGTAACTTTAATACCTACTAACTTCTAATAGATAGACGCTAAGAGGCTAATATCTAATAACATAGATATAACCTATTATAATAGCAAAGACTACTAAAAGAACCCTTTATAGCTAAAAGGTTCCTTAATTATATATTCTATAAAGGCATACTAATAATAGATAGGCAGACCTATTTAAGATTTATAAAGATAAAGCTATAGCCTTAGTTAATATTCCTCCCTCCTGCTTATACCTTCCTCTTTTATTACTATCTAATAGAAAGACCCTATTATATATATATTATACCTACTAAGATACCTTATTTTGCTTTCTTAGCTCCCTTAGTTATAAATATATATACTTATTCTTTCTATTATACCTACCTTACTATTTTTAAAAAAAAAATAAAAAAAGAAAAAAGAGGTAAAAAACTAGGTAGAAAAAAACCTCTATTATACCTTCCTCTTCTATTATAGCCTCCTACCTACTACCTTACTTTCCCTCTTATTACCTTAATTAGTTACCTTAAGCGATAAAGGCTAGTTATTATCTCCTTCATACCTGCCTTACTAATACCCCTATCCTTTATAACTACCTTATATCTATATATAAAAATAATAAATAGGTATAGGAAAAAGCATAAGTAATAACCTACTGCTTACCCTAACTCACCCTCGTTATTCTTATTAAAAATAGCGATAATAAGCACTAGTATCCTCGTTATCTTCGCTAATTACTACCTATTATAGGCTAATTAGATC
Source organism: Colletotrichum ledebouriae (assembly GCA_036785755.1). Lineage (NCBI taxonomy): Eukaryota > Fungi > Ascomycota > Sordariomycetes > Glomerellales > Glomerellaceae > Colletotrichum > Colletotrichum ledebouriae. The sequence goes on from JAVHLU010002634.1 coordinate 1,917, forward strand.
TCCCTATACTAAGAACCCTAGCGACTAACTCTATAGAGGTATATCTATAATAGAGTCTATTATAGGATATATAAATAATCTAACTATAAGTAATAGGAATAATAACTATTAAATACTAATAAACCGCGTAGCGCCCTCGATAGTTAGTATTATAGTATACCTAGTTAACTTTAATATCTAAGATACCCTTAGGATTCCTACGCCTACTTATAACGTTAGTAAAAAGCCTAAGATTATAAAGCTTATATTTAGAGACGTTTAGAAAGCTTACTTAGCTACCTCTATCTATTACTATGCTAAGTTTGCTTGCTTAGCTCTAATGCTATCGCGCCTTATGGAGTCCCCTATAGGGGTATTAAGGTAAGCCCTCTTAAGGGCTATGCTAATAATACGCTCTCTATATATAGCGGAGTAGTTAATAAAGGAGCGGGTTTTATTGATTATATTAAGGCTAAACTCTCTAGCAATCCCCTCTATATTATTTATACTAAAGGGCGTGCCTCGCTCGGGCTTAGCGTATTTATATATAGGGTCTAGTGCTAATATAGTTAAGGATTTATTATAGGTTAGATAAGGATAAGGAAGAGGGAGAGATATAAGGCCCTGCTTATAGAGCTTCTTATACTTCTAGCTATAAGAACCTCTTAGGAAAGACCTCTTTAGTTAAGGAGTTACCTCTCGTATAATAGTATTCGCAGTACCTTGCTAGAAGGTCGACCTTTTAGGTTAAGGAGTTATCTTATATAGTAGCTTTCGTAGCACCTTGCTAGAAGGTTTAGGAGGGCGTTACTACGAGAGCCTTAGTAGCCCGTTTAGCTCTAATATAATTAGCCCTAGTGCGGCGCGCGTCCGACTTTATATAGTAATATTTAGAGGGTTTGCTTGCGAGTAGTAGGAACGTATAGGGTTCTTATATTATTTTCCTTAACTAGTAGAGGGTATAGGTTAAAATACCTATATAGTATTTCCCGAATTATACCTGCGAACTAGGTGAATTTATTATAGTCTTTTTGCAAAGGGGCTGCGGCGTAATTCCGAGCTTAATCTATTACTATCCTAATAAGACCTCTTTATGCGCCTAAGGTACTAAGGCTACCTTTCCCTTAATAGTATAGCTTAATATAGCTTAGGAGTATCTTATTAATATATCTAGTAAGATAGTTAAGCTTGCTATATATTAGCGCGCTATCTAGGAGCATAAGGACTAGACCTAGCCTTTTTAGCCTAGCTACCCGCTTAGAGATCTAAGGGTTTTTAATATAACTAAATACCTAAATACTAGTACTAAGCCTACTACTATAAAGATTCCTCCTTCTTTTACCGTAGGCCCTAAGACTTACCTAACTTCTTATATATAGCCCTATATAGGCGCTTTAGGCTATAAGCAACCCACGAGCACTAGTAAGTCTAATAATAATATAGAGATTATTAATAAGAGCGACTTTATACCCTCTACTTATTTATCTTTAGCCCGTTATAGCACCTAGATACTAAAGGCTAATAATAATAATTAAAGCTGCTCTAGTAGCACTATAAGTACCCTAGGTTATAACCTAGATAACGTCTTTAAGATCTATAATAACTCGGATATTAATAGTAACTTTATTAGCTCTAGCGCCTCGAGTAATAGCTCCTCTAATAGTAATAAGGACTTAGGATATAGAGCCTCTATAACTAAGTATAGTAGTAGAGCTTCCTATATAATAGGCCCTGCCCCTTATAGAAGACGTAGCGCTAGACTAACTTATAAGCCTTAGCTTATACCTTACCTAGAGAAGGCTAATAGGGCTAAGTTAATAGGCGCTAAGCTAAAGGCCTGTTCTACCTATCGCAAGCAGTCCTCTAATATAGCGGGTTAGCTCTAGCTTATTATTAACCTACCCCTATTATATAGTATCTTTATTAAATAGTATCGTTAATAGGTCCGCGGGGCGTAGGTAGACTTTAATAATATCCTAATTATCCTAGGCTTTTTTATATCTAATAGCTATTTTACCTTCTATATATAGACCTTTACCTAGGCTAATAATATTCTTCTAACTACGACTACTTATAATATTAATTACTATAACCTCCTCCTTAATAGCTATTTCACTAGGTTCCTAATAGCTATAAACACTAGGGACGAGGCCCTCCGTCTTATATATCTCCTAGTTAGCTAGTATAGTAGCCTCCTTAGCAGCTTATACTTTATAAGAGGCTAAGTTATACAAATAGTATATTAGTATATTAGTTACTTAGGCTAGTATCTTATAGTACCTAGGACTTAAAAGGCGGGCTTTTATATAAGGAGTCTTAGATTATTATCTTAATAGCAGCAGATTATATATAATATTCTTAAGGTATTTATAGCTTTTGTTTAAGGGTAGGAGTTTTATATTATTATCCTAATAGCGGGGTATTATATATAGCCTTCTATAGGTATAAGGGGCTTAGGCGGGCTTCGTTAGTTATAATAGATTTAGCATCGGAGTCTAGGTTATTAGTAGATCCTAGAATTGATTTTTATATCTAGAGTATAATTAATTCATAGGGAAATATCTTCGAGGGCAGACCCTATTTCCTAGATTACCTTAGGTAAATAGAAAGATTATTAATAGTAGTAGTATATATTATACCTACGTATACTTACTAAAGCCCTGCTATATATACTAGGAGACGTCGCTATCTATATATAATAGCAAGGCTATAGCTTTTATAGGTCCGCTTTTATAGCCCGCTTTTATAGGCCTGCTTTAAAGGACTATACCCTTAATAGCCCCGAACGCCTTTATTAGTTAAAATAAGCGAGACCTAAGCATCGAGGGAGAGTCGCTATTAGATAAGTAAGTAATAATAAAGCAAGAGCTATTTAAGATTTATAAATATACGCCCTAACTACGCTTTTATAAATCTTAATTATACCCTAGAGGGTTATCTTTATAGTTTTAGGAGATATTATAAAGAACTTTACTATAGGTTTACTTAATTTTTTTAACCTATCTATATAAATAAAGTTTTAAATTCTAAAGTACTTATATAAACCTACTAAAATACTATCTTATCTCTAATCTATATTATTACTAAATCTCTCTAAATCCTATAATAACTAAAACCTTACTAAACTATAATCCGCTTAATATCTATAAGGGCCTATTAATACTACTACCCTTCTTTACTAATAGGGTCTTAATATTATAGGGATAGTTAGCCTTAGGCTACTTCTTATAGGGAGTCTTTAGCTCTCCTATAGAGGACTTATCCCCCTAGCTATCGCCTTAATAACGCTTATACTTATTACTAGAAGTAGGGTTTAGCTTATCTACTACTACGTCGTTATCTAAGATAATCTCTATAGGGGTAGGGGGGGATACCTTATTAGTACCTATTATATTAGGGTTATTAATAATAAAGTTATTTAATATAGTGCCGCCCGACGTCTTCTTAGGTATAATTTAGTTAATAATATCTTCTATAAGATAGCTATTACCCTCCTCTTAACGCTTTGCAATCCCCCTTACTATATCTATATTAATCCTTAAGGCGTCCTCTAGGTAGAGGATAACTTACTACGCAATCTAGGAATATAAGAAGCCTTCTTAGCGGATTAGATTATTTATAAAGTACTCCTATCTAATATACGCTCTTAGGTAATATAAGTATTTAGCTCTAATAGATATATAAGCAAGCTTATATATAATAATAATATAAATAGGTCCCTAGATTTGCTTATTAATATTAGCCTTAGCTTTAATATTACTAATATTATATATAAGGTTCCTAGTCTTAATCTAGGGATTAAATATCCCCTAGGTCTAGAGAATAATCTAGTAAACCTTCTTTAACTATCTAATTCGCTAAAGGTAGCTAAGAGCCTAGGTTAGTATCGCCTAGTTAGGAGCGTTCTCGATTATAATCCTATTATAGCACGCTTTATAGTAGTTAATACTAAATATAAATAATAGTAGAGATATAACTATTATATTAACTTTAGCCTTCGGATTATTAAATTTATAAATAGCGTTATTACGTTCCTACTAGGATATAATAGAGCGAATAAATAGGGCTTTAAGGCTAGCTAAGTTAAAGATTATATTCGTTATCCTAAGAGTTTAACTATTAGTATATCTTTAGATAGGCAGGGTAAGTAGGATAGTAGCTATTTAAGATTTATAAATCTAATAAACGTGTAATACTAGGCCTAGGGGCTATTTAAGATTTATAAATTAGACTAGCTATTAAATTTATAAATCTTAAATAGCTACTATCTAGTAATAGAATAGGGAAAAATACTTATAGTCTAGTTAAGGGATTATTAATATATACTAGAAGACGCTCCTTCTTAGCCTTTAACTCTAAAGCGTAGTTTAGCGTATATAAGATTTTTAATAAGTAGAAAATACTATATTTTAAGAGCGAGATAGGGTTAGTTAAGTAGGGTACTAAAGGGTTAGGATACGTAATAAAAAAGTACTATTATAAGCCTATGCTCTAGTCCTTAGTATAAACCCGGTTTACCTCTATAATACTACTAGTAAGGGCTAGCTTTCTCTTATCTTTAGTAGCCTATATCTATCGAACTCCCTCCCTTATATTAGTAAGAGTACTTTAGTTAGGGTTTATTAGAGTAGCCTTAGCCCTACGCTTCTCCTCCTACTCCTCCTCGTTCTATAATATTACCTTTGCAGCTTAATTAAAATAAGTACTACTAAAACTAAAGGATTTAGTAGCTCTAGATTAGTTAGTAATACTATAGCTAATATAGGAGTTAGGGTTATTTATCTAACTAAAGCGGGCGTTTATACTAATAAGGGCGCTATTATAAAGGGTAGCTTAGTTTAGCTATAGCTTATTCTAGTCCTTAACCTAGCTAGAGCTACCCTTATATAGCTTAGTACTCTTATTAGGAGTAATTATAATTACCTAGCGCTACTTATTAATCTAGGCCTTAATAGATAATAAAATACTTAGGTTAACTACTAACTCTACTATTTAAATCTTAATAGGGGGTATATCCTTGCTAGGAGTTATCTCTTTGCTATTAAGTAGTATTATTAGGGTTAATATACTACGTCGGATCTAGCACTTACTTAATATATACTTAAGCGCTATCGAGGTGAATTTAATAAACTAGTTAGACGCTATACTATAGTTATAGAAGGCTTTAGGGTTAAGTAAGTAGACTAGGTTACTATCCGCTATAGTATACTAATACTCGTTATAATAAACTTACTTAATAGGACTTAGGGTTAGAATACTAATTCCTATATCCCTAAGTCTAATAAGCTTAGCTTCTAAGGGTCCGAGCAGGTTTATAAAGGGGATACTAAGTCTAGCTAAGGTTATATAGTCCTTCTACTTAAATACCTTAATATAGTTATCCGAGTAGATAATACTATAGTCTAACTTATCTATAATATTAGCCTTGCTATAGAGGAAGGCCTTATCCTAGAACTATAAGAGGTATTTAGTTATATTACTCACGCCTAATATAATAGGGGTTACTATAGAGAACTATTTAATTTAAATATCTATCCTATCCTAAAGTATATATCTAAGGGATAGTAGGTTCTTAATAGTATATCCTTCGTTAGTAATCCTAATAAAGAATTCTATCTTATATAGTAATAAAAATTCTAACTTAGTCTATAAGGAGTTTAACGCCTTTATTATAGTTTTAGGCTTACTCTCTAACTTATATTCCATATTAGCCTCGGAGTAATTATAGCCTAGATTATTAATAATATGCTTAGTTTAAGAATAGATAGCTAAGTAGCGGTATATAGTAATATATAAAGTTAAGATTACATACTATGCGTTATTTAGGTTATATAGGTTAGCCTTTAGCTTCATAAGTAGCTCGAATATACTATCCTTTTTTAAAGTCTTCCTTGCTTAATACTTTAGGGTAGTTCTAGGGGACTAGTAGAAGATATAAACTATTAGCGTATTAGTATAAAAGTTATTAAGGTTATTAAAGGTCTAGTCTAAGGTTAAGATAGGATAGAAGAAGATCGAAGGATAGTATATAGCTTCAGGGTTCTCCTTATTTATATTAATATACTAGGTAATAATCTTATATATTATAAATAAAATTATATAAGTCTTTCTAATTCCGCACTCGTTTGTAATAATACTGCTATAGATAGGGTAGTTTAATAATATTTTAACTATCTAGTTTATATCTACTATATAGATTAGTAATAAAATTATACTAGGTCGATAGGGCACTATAGCTAGGGGGCTATTTAAGATTTATAAAGGCTAGCTAGTAATAGCGTATTTATAAATCTTAGTTAATAGCTACTATAGCTAGGGGGCTAGCTAGGGGGCTATTTGAGATTTATAAAGGCTAGCTAGTAATAGCGTATTTATAAATCTTAGTTAATAGCGACTATAGCTAGGGGGCTAGCTAGGGGGCTATTTGAGATTTATAAAAGCTAGCTAGTAATAGCGTATTTATAAATCTCAAATAGCTATAGGGGAGTAATATAATAATATACCTACTTACTAATAGGGATATAGCTTAAGCTCCTTATCTAGATAAACCTTAAAGTTATCCTAGGTATTTCCCTTTATTATAATAATATATTTAGAGATACTAACTAGGTTATTATCCTTAGGAAAGTTACTACTAAGGAGCTAGCGAGAGATCTATAGATATATATATTTACTAGCTAGGGAATTATCTATATTAAGGTTAAGATTAGTATTATAGGACTTAGCCTTATATAGGTTTAAGCTATTAAGAGTAGTATTAGATACGCCCTTAGCGTTAGCTATTACCTAGGCTATATATTACTAATAAAGAGAATCTTATAGGCGAGTATCTATAGGCTTATTAATACTAATAAATAAGTAATACTTATAAATTAAGTATAGGATAGTAAACTTATCCTCTATTAGCGCTAAGTATATAACCTTACCTCCCTTATTAATCTTCTTTCCTAGCTTCTCTAGGAATTTAATATAGAGCCTATATAACTTCTCTATATATAATAACTACCTAAGAATATTAGCTATCTCCTTAGGAACTCCCTCGGTATATATTATATTATATAGCTTAAGGGTTTAGGTATTCTTAGGCGACTTAGTAAGGAGGGTATAGAACTACTTATATTTTACTAACTCGGATAGGCTAGATTTACTAAGTAGCTCTAGGTAGTAGTTATTAGTGCTAATAGTAGTCTTATAGGTATAGGTATCCTTAGTAATTTTTCGCTCGTTTATTATATTATCCTCCTTTACTTTCTCTATTATATCGGCTTAAATAAATAACCTAGCCTAATTAATCTTATTTAGGTATAAATACTTATTAAACTATAGGATAACTAGGGACTTGCGCTAGTATAGAAAGTATATAATTATTATTATCGCTTAGTACTAATCCTTATAGGAGTAACCCTATATATAATAGTTATTATCTTAGCTTGCCTCTAGGATATTTTAGCTATTATACTCGCGGAATATATTAGGAAAGTAAATTATTAAGTAATAAGCTACTAATATAAAAGTACCCTCCTAGTTTACTTCTTTATATTTAAGTAGCTTAACCTTATCTAGATTTATAACCTTCTTATTAATATTTAGGATAATATTAGGATATATTGCCTTAACCTCGTAGCGAAGGTAAGTTATTCTAGACCTACTAAGGGATTAGATAAAGTTATAAATCCTATTATAGTATAGTACCTTAGTAGCCCTTATAGCCCTTATAGGCTTTAGGTTAGCTATATCCCCTTTATCTATATTACTCTTACTATCTAAGTTATTAATATAAGTAATAGATTTTATAAGCGTGCGCTTAGACTTCTTAGGAGTAGTCTTATCCTATTTTAGGGCTTTTAACTTACCCTTCTTATATAGCTATAAGGGAGGTTTAATATTAGTTAAGAGGGAAGTCTATATTATAGTAAATTCCTATAGAATATAAGCTACTAGGGGATAGGTTAGCTCCTATATATTAGGCTATTTAAGATTTATAAAACTACTAGTATTATAAGGGGGCTAAGGGAGAGGCTATTTAAGATTTATAAATCTAATAGCTAGGGCGATTTATAAATCTTAAATAGGTAGCTATAGGGGATAACTTACTATCTATATTAAGGAAAGTAATAAGTTTATTTATAGTTTAAAAGCTAAGATAGGGTATTAGTAACTTTATATATAATAATTCACCCGACTTTAGTATTATTATAAGATAAATACCTAATAAGTAGCTATTAAATAGGACTATTTTCTTTATATACTATATAAGTAATTTGTTCTAAGACTTCCTAAGCTTTATACTAGATAGTAGGTATATAATATAGTTAAATATATACCTTAAAATAAAAAATTAGTAACTAATTATAAATAGCACTAGTTATCTAGTAGCCTAATTAGCTTTTATAATATTAATATTATTATACTCCTCTATTATATTATATCTTTTAGTATCCTCTTTCTTATAGGGTATTAGAGGGTATTATAGTTTTCTAAGAGGTTAGGTTTACTTAGCGAAGGTATTATTCTAGATATAAGGGTCCTTTTTACTAATTAAAGGCCTTATTAATAGCTACTCGCTAGGAGGTCCTAACTCCTTAGTACTCTATTCGCCTTCTAAGTTATTAGCTATATCCTCTAGGGTATTATCCTTAGGGGTACTATTAAATAGCTAGGCCTTAAGCGAGCTAGGGGGGTCTATAAGTAGTATTCTAATAGTATTACTAGATAATTAGCGCTATTTATACGCACGGGTTGCTCTCTTTTTTAGTAGTATCGTAACGTTAACTAACTAATTATTATATAGGGAAGGGCGGTTTGAGATTTATAAATAGCTAAAAATAAGTTACCTAAGTAGCTAATAGTAGTAAGGGATAAGGGGAAGGGCGTATTTAAGATTTATAAAGTTAATAAAAGGGATTATTAGTACCTACCTTTATAAATATAGGTAGAGGGGGCGGTAGGTAAAAGCGATATTATTTATATAACGTAGAATAACCCTATAATTCTTTATTAGAAAGTTTATTTAAGGGGTCGATCGATAGTCCGTATATTAGCTACGTTAGCCTAAAAGGGACTAGTGCGATTTAATATAGCAGGGACTTTCTAAATCTTAAATAGCTATTATTAGCTATAATAATAATAGGAAATATAGCAGCTAGACTAAAGGGGGTTAAATATAAGGCTAAAATAAGAAATCTAATAGGATAATAAAACTAATATAAATTAGCTTATAGAGAAGTAGTAAATACTTAGAGTTTATATATCTTATAATAGCGTTAGTATTAAAATTAATATCTGCGATTTATAAAATCATACCTTATAGCGCTATATAGTATATTTAGTAATCTTAGATATCGTTAAGCAGTTAGAACCTATAAAGCTAGTAGTATCTATAGTACCTTAATATCTATAGGGCCTTAACGGGTTTTTACTTATAGCCTCTATAGCTATAGGTTACCTTTAAGGATAGGTTATAGGAACGTAGATAGAATATTAATAATAATATATACGCATCCTTAACCTTAGGGATATAGCTAATAGCTAGATTAGCTAGATTGCTAACGGCTTAAACGTAGGTTATAGGGGCAGTGCGGGGCTAGTTTCTACTAATAGGCTAATAGTAGGGTTTAGTATTAGTTAGCCTTAGCCTTGCGATATCTATTAGCTATAGCCTTATAATAGGAATAGGAAATTATAAATCTTATATCTACCCCTTTAGTATTAGAGATAAACTTTAGTAACTTTACTTCTCTCTAGCTTAGGGATATAATTTTAGCTTTTATTTAGGCGCTTTAGGCGCTTAGTTATATTAAATATAATCTTATAGTTTTTTAGGCAAGGTTTACTTTAAATTTACTTAAAATCCTACTATTAAATTTATCCTATTATGTATATTTTCTATATATATCTATAAATATTATAAAAGGGTATCTTATAAGTCTTATTTATAGTAGATAATTTTTTTTCTTATATTCCCGAGTTATTTATAATAGAATACCTTTAATTATATATATTCCCGCGTCTCTTATCCCTCTATTACCTAGGCTCTTTCCCTCTAACTTCGCTAATACTAACCTTTATAGGCTACCTATAGTTATAGTATATAGCTTAAGATTTATAAAATAAGCTTATAAATAGCTTTTATAAATCTTAATAAGGTCCCTTAGGGCTACCCTCGCTTTAATAAGGATATAAAGGATAAAGGTTACTATAGCGGAATAATACGTTTAGATAGAAGTTTAGATAGTTATAGATAGTAATATTATATAAGGAAGGTAGCATATAGCTTATTATTATATATATAAAATAGATTCTAAGTTAGATTTAAAAATACCTTTAAAAAGTCTATAAATAATATTTAATTATTTTTAGGTATACCTTTTACTTAGCTACTAGGTTTTATTAGAGTAGGGCGATATTCTATTAGATAAAGTTAGAAAAGATAATAGTAACCTATCTTATAAATTAGATAAGGCTATATTTAGGCTATCTAGTTATACTTAGGATAAGGCTTATCTTTTATATAGCTAGGTAGTGCTCTAAGATAGAGGGTCTAGCGTTAGCTAGAGGTTATAGGTTAGTACTACCCTTATAAGTTATTCTATTCCGGGGTTAGCGGGGTTCTAACTATACCTATTAATATTATAGCGGGGTAGGGGACCTACCTAAGTATTCTTTTATATTAAGTAGTATAAAGGCTAAGAAAGTAAGCTAGCCTTAGGACTCGCTCGAGAGTTATCCCTTGCTATATTTTAGAGTTTAGTAGTAGTATCTTAGAGGATTTCCTATATAATAGTTATCTAGGGGTCTCCTCTATTAGGTATTATATCTATAAGGGCTTAGAAGATACTATCTAGCTCCTTTATAATCTTACTATAGATAATATAAACTATTAGGAGCTAAGGCAGGTATCTATAGTCTACTAGGGAGTATAGCTAGCTATTCTTAGCCTCTAGGTCTCTATCTATTACCCTACTATATAAGAGGCTAGGTATATATATCCTATCCGCTAGGTTTTCTAATAAGTTATAAATAACTTTAGAGAGGATATCTATAGGGTAGAGGAAGAATTTAGGTTTATAATTATCCCTATTACTACGCTAGCCTTAGTAAGAGAAAAGTTCTACTATAAGGGAGTTAGTTTATTCTAAGAGCTTATTACTAGTAGTAAAGTAGTAAGTAAGATCCTCTATAGGTATTATAACTAGCTTATAGATAATATCTCTATTTAGTTAGATTTAGTTAGGTATATATATTATTAAGAACTATATTAGCCTTCTATACTTATTCTAACCTCTATATTACTTTATAATATTAAATAGTAAGGACTCGCTTAGCTATAGTAATACCTAGCGAGTTAGAATAACTAAGTAAGATAGGGTATATAACTATAATATAGCCTCTCTAGTGCTAAAGTTAGCCTAGATAGTATTATATATAACCTAGGTAGCGACCCTAAAGGGTTTTATATTCTACTCTTTCCGCCTAGAGAGCACTCTATCTTACTTAGTCTAGTTAAAGAGGTCTCGGGTAAGTAGGAGGGGCTTAGCGTAGCGGGCGTAATTACTTATAATAAGGTAGGGCCTAGTATAGCTCTAATTATTAGCTATATCGCGAAACTAGTATTAGAGGGTATTAAAATAGAAGGATAGTAGTTTATTAATAGGGAAATCTTAGGTAGCTTTAAGTATTATATCGCTACTAGATTTCTATTTTAAGGACTTATATACCTTAGCCTAGACGTCCTAGTCGAACTACTTAATTATAACTAACTAGAGGTATTCTAGCTATATAGCTTTATAAACTAGTAATAAGAGGATATTTTAGGAAAGGGCCTATCTTCTTACCTACTAGAGACGGACCTAGACGTCGCGGAGGTCCCTTATAGCCTGCTATTACTATTTATATTTACTTATTAGAATAGTATTTCTTATAGTAAGTTTATTACTTACTAAGTTAAAGAATCTCTATAGGGCCTAGTTAAATTTATAAGGTAACTACTATCTAAACCTAAATATCTTAACTAATATAGAGAGACTAAGACCCTCCTTCTTAAACTTAGTCTCTACTTAAATACCCTTATCCCCTTAGACTTTATACTTAGTTATTTATTTATCCTTCTAGAGGATAGACTCTTTTTAAATAAAGCTACTACTATATAAGAAGCGGAGGCTATAGAGCGTAATTATTATTACTAAGGTCTCTAAAAAACTAAACTTAATTATAATCTAGCTTTTTATATATTTATAGAGAAAGTAATACTAGTTTATAGTTACTCCTAGGAAACGCTTAATAGTTAGGGATAGAATAATATAAAATAGAGCGCTATTAGGTAGGAAATCTTTATTACTTAGTAGAGTAGTATCTATATTTATTATCTTAATAACTCGTAAGAGGAGAGAAAGAGATATATAATCCTTAGTATAGATACTAAATATAAATAGGTTCTTAGGGGTATCTTATTAATAAATATTTAAGTAGATATATAGCTTACTAAGTTAATAAGCTAGGATAAGTATTAAGAGCTTTATACTAACTATATAACTAGCCTCTTCCTACTATTTAAAGTAAATAGGGTCGAGGGCGAGGTATTCTAGCTAGCTATTTTAAAATAAGTATTACTTTGCTATATTAAATAGAACCTTAACTAAATTATAGAATTAATTATAAATAAGGCTATAGGTATACTCGAGGCTCTTTAGATATATAAGAATTATAGTATTAGATACGTCGCGGAAAGTTATAAATAGGTATTCTATTCGAATTAGTATAGTAGATAATTATTTTTCTAATAGTAGGGTAGGATAAGGGGTAGAGGCTAATAAGTTAGCCTCTAGTATTTATATTACCTTAGATACGGGGTAGCTTATTTAGCTTGCTAACTTATAATACTATTAAAGGCAGTCCCGCTAGATTTTATCTAAATAGCACTTCTACTAAAGCAAAACTTTAGGTTTAAATATAGACGACCTTTTTAGTATTATTTAACGGCTAATATTAATAAATACTATATTAGGGTTAATAAAAACCTTATTAATACTTAACGCCTATTTCTAATCCTAGACCTTAAGAGCTTTAGATAATATAAGCTATATAAATGCAAGCTTAGTGTTCTTACTAGCTATATATAGCTAAATTCTGTAATATTATAAGAAGGCCCTAGCTCTTCTTTAGATTATAAACTATAAGTTAGCAAGGAATTTAGCCTAAATATACTTAGCTAGTAAGAGTTTATAGTATTAACCTTATAAAGGAAGGTTATCTCTTATATTATTTAGGCTAGAGTCCCTAACTCTCCCTTCTTACCTAGCTTTACTTATAGCTTTAGTAGCTTATAGGTTTAGTAATAGATACTAGGTAATATTTAATAGAGGTATAGCATCTATAAGGCTCGGGATAATAATATAGTCGTACTAATATTTAAATTAGCCTTTTAGGAGGCAGGTTCGAGTAGTTATATTTATAATATCTAGCTAAGATAGTGCGGGAAAAAAGATCTATATAAATATATTATCTATCCTAGTAACTTAACTAAGATAATAGTTTAGAATTATATATAGAGGTAGCTATTTATATAATAGCTGGTTTCCTAGAGGATTATCTTAGCTTAAAGGGCTCTTGGATAGTATTAGGAGCCCTAGGTAGACGTCGGAAGTTATATTATATATAACGCTAAGTAATATATACTACTTAAGGCCCTTCTTAGTAACTATAAGTAATATTAGGAAACTATAGAAGCTATTAATATTATATAATAGTTCTACTTAGGTAAAGCTAAGAGGGTCTTTTACTATATAAAATATACTAAGGTAGAGGTATAGTAGCTCTTTATTATTTTTATTTAAGCCTTTAAATATAGTATAGTAGGATACTTAAAGTTATCCTTAGCTATTAGGTAATATAAATAGCTATATAAGCTAGGCTTTATAAGACTAGGTAAGAAAGTCTTTAGGGGTATTAAGGAGATAAGGTAATTTAGACCTCGTTATTCTATTACTATAGCCTTTAAGGTATAATAAGATATTATCTAGTGAGCTATATTTAAGCTAGCCTTAGTAGCCTTTAGCTAAGGGCGGGGTTCTAAGTAGAGATATTAGGTTAGCGTAGGAGTACTTAGCTAGCTATAGGGTTTCTAGTAGACTTAGTAATACTATATAGGGATACTAGCTTTCTACTATACTTTAGTATATAGGTTAACTATATAATATAAACGTTTTCTACTCTACTATAAGGGCCTAGGTAATATCCCCCTATAGACTCTTTATTATACTTCTTAAGGCGTTTATAGGAGTTTGCCTAGATCTTAGTAGAGTAGTATTTAGTTATTATAATAGCTAGGGTACTAAGTCTAGAGTAGTTAATTAGATATACTAAAGGGGCTAAGAAGGTAAACTAGATATAACCTAAGGGGGAGTTTAGTTATATCCTATAAGCTATTATACTTATATAGGGGATATTTTAGCTACTTACTATAGCTAATCTTAGTCGTATAGAATCTCTATGAGAAATAATATCTAAAAGTTCTAGATAGATTCTTCTAGATTATATATAGGGTAAACGAGAGTAGGCTAGTTAAGTATTCTAAGTAGGATATTTTTACTATTAGCTAGTAGGGTCTTATATACTAAGATAAAGACTCTTATAGATTCTAGTATAAGGATACTATATATTATTATTAAATACTATTAAGTATAAGGTATAAAGATAGTCTTATATAAAGAATTAAACCTAACCTCGATAAGCCTTAGCTTTAGAAATTACTTATTAAAGCGACTTAGAGTAGCCTTAA
>JAVHLU010002635.1:0-16668 GCA_036785755.1 Colletotrichum ledebouriae
AATTAGGTAGTTTAAGCTTATTATATACTAGGTTATCTATAAGTTCCTTTATTTTATTTATATATTCTTCTATAGAGTTAAAATTACTTAAAGTAGTATTAAATAACTCTTTATAAGTTAGGAACTCTTTAGTAAACCCTATAGGCTCGTATAGGTCTTGAGGATATTTCTAAGCCTCGTAGGCTGTTATATTATCCTTTATAACCCTTAGAGGCCTATTATTATAGAATAGCTATATATAGCTTAGAGCCTTATTATTTAGATTAATATTATTATTATCTATAGGCTTAGATAAGTCTATAGTTATATCTTCACTAATAAGTAAGGCCTTAATACGTATAGACTAGACTTTATAGTTATTAGTTTTAGAAAGCTTAGGAAGCTATACTTTCAAATCAGATATTATAATAACTTTAAGAGTATAATATATAAGCTCTAATATAGTATATAGATTATAATAGTAAGATAAGATAGTTATATAGCTTATTAGTATTAACTATAGCTTTGTTATTATATATATATAGTTAAAACCTAGAGGTTATAGGTTTAACTCGTGATATTCCTCCTCTTTTAATCCTCTTTTAAGGGTCTTCCGACTCTTCTATAGAAGACTACCTAGTAGGTGAACCTTCTATAGTTAGGGTAATATCCGGTATATAGCCTATATTAGGCCTCGTTTAAATAGCGGTATAAGTATAGATAAACTAGGACTTATATAGGCTTAGGGATAACTTAAAGATATAATTAAGTAGAGTAGGGTTAAATAGTTTTACTATAATATCGTCTCGTTTCGTGGTAATAGAGGTATTAATAGAGGTATCATTAAATCGATATAGGTTTTAAATAGCTTCTTATAAGAGGCTTCGATCTTTTAACTAGTAAACTAGTCTAGCTAGTATTTCTAGTTTAGCGTAGGGCGTATAAAGGCTATATCCTTTAAAAGTATACCTTAAATAAGTAACTTTAATAAAGAGGATAGGCTTAAGGTGCTTATTATAATAAGGAGGAGGTTAAATAGGTATAAGGTTATTAAAAAGGTTAGAGCTAGGCTTATAACCTATAAGAATAGGTATATAAGTAGCAAAAGGGGTAGTAAAATAGCCTAAATGATAGATATTAATAGGCTAAGTAAGATTATAATAAAAGCTAATAAATTTAAGCATAAGGAGGTATTTTTCCTGGAATTAATTAATACAGAAATCGTTAAATATTAATAATATTATCTCTAAGTTATAAATCCTACCCTCGTGAAGTGAGGGGTAAGATATTCTAAAACGTAACTATAAAGTAGTACCTTATTAAGTAGAAACCGCGCTTACATCACTATGTGGTCCGTGCGAAGTCTCTATATATTTATAGCTATAAAGCTAAGGATTATAAGTATGTATATATATATAAGGTTATTGCTATTATTAGAATTTATATGGATTTCTAAAGTATTTATTCTATGAAGGAAATACTTCTATAGTTATTATTTATGTTTTATAGTTATTAAAATGTTATTAAAGAGATATTATATAGGTATACAACTATATATACTATAGTTATTTATTAAGGTTTATATAATCTTTATAAGATTATTACAGAAGTTTTAAGATATACCTTCGATATTCCTACAGGAACGTATAGGGTTCCTATATTATTTTCTGTACCTGGTAGAGGGTATAGGTTAAAATACCTATATAGTATTTCCTAAATTATGCCTGCGAACTAGGTGAATTTATTATAGTCTCTTTGCAAAGGGGATGCGGCGTAATTCCGAACTCAATAAGCTATAAAAATAAATAGCTACTCCTTAGTATAGCTTACAGTATGCTTACCTCCTATCCCTCTTTATCTCCCTTAATATATATAGCTCTAATAAGGGTAGGAGGTATATAGAAGACTATATATTAAGATAAGAGTATTATATCGAAAGTTTACTATACTATTTACTTATTTAGTAATTATCACCGCTATATATCTTAATAAGAAGGTCTATTTCTTTAAGTAAATAATAGATACTTACTAACATATTTGTACCCTTATTACAATTAAATAGAGTTAGCTATAACTAGACTTAGTAAATAGAACCTTAGAATATATTATAGAACCCTTATTATTAAGGATTACCTTTATGCTTTCTAAGACTTACTTACTTATCTTTTTAATAAAGTACTTATAGATTTTAAGTAATATATAAGCTAGCACTTATTATTAAGTTAGAGCTTAACGTTATTTCTAGAGATAGATAGCTTAAGTAGATATAGCTTACTAATACTATCTTTTATAAGGTACGTATAGATTCTAAATAGTATATAAACTATAAAAAAAAGACTACTAATTGGTATAGCTTAAAATATTTTTATCTCCTATCCCTCTTTATCTCTCTTAATACATATAGCTCTAATAAGAGCAGGAGGTATATAAAAGTCTATGCGTTAAGAAGAGAGTATTATATAACGAGATTACTATATTATTAGCTTATTTAGTAATTATCCCTATTATAAATCCTAATAAGAAAATCTATTTCTTTAAATATAGCTTACTAGAGCTACTTCTTTCTAAGGTACTTATAGATTCTAAGTAGTATATAAGCTATAAAAGTAAAGAGCTACTTATTAGTATAGCTCATAATATACTTACTTCCTATCCCTTATTATCTCTATTAAGATATATACCTCTAATAAGAGCGGGAGCTAGTAGCTAATAGGAATGAGTACTAACTAGTATATTTATACTATAGTTAACGTTAGATAGAGTTAGCTATAACTAGACTTAATAGATAAAACTTTAAAATATAATATAAAGTAGTTATTAAGGATTACCTTTAGTAAGGTAGTTATTAAGGACTACTTTTAACCTTTAGAAGATCTCCTTACTTATCTTCTTTATAAGGTATATATAGATTTTAAGTAATATATAAGCTATAAAAATAAATAGCTACTCCTTAGTATAGCTTATAGTATACTTACCTCCTATCCCTAATTATTTCTATTAATATATATACCTCTAATAAGAGCGGGAGGTATATAAAAAACTATATATTAAGAAGAGACTACTACATAAGGAGAATACTATACTATTTTCTTATATTAAATACTAGATATTATAATTAATATCCTACTAGAAAAACTAATAGCTAGCGCTCCCTAGTATAGAGAATAGAATATATAGTATTACTCATTAGAGTTATTCTATTTATAGTATAACCTTACTAATAGAAGTGTTCTCCTTAGAGCTAACCATGGCTAGCGCTCCCTAGTATAGAATAAGCTAATAGTATCCTAGGGATAATTATAAAGTTAATTACTAAAGAGCTAAGGAAATCTATCCTTAAGCTAAGCTTAAATCTATTCTTTATATAAGTCTAGATAAGTTCTTTTATTAGGAATCTTTCCTAATTATTTCAATCCTAAAAAGTCCTTCTCTTTAGGAATCTTATTAAATTATTTTAATCCTAAATAATTCTTCCCTATCTTATTATTATATAACTTATATTATAATTCTTTTATACTAAGTAAGGCCTGCTATTCCTATATTATTCTATATATAACGATCTTCTAGGCTCTAGTAGTGCTTTCGGGGCTACCCTAGTCCGTATGCTTCTAACGGGTCGTAATAAGATTATAATAGATAGACTTATAAAGGTGCTTATATTACTATAGCTTAAGGCCTATTATAGTTAGTAATATATAAGTAACTAATATATATAACTAGAAGCGAATTATATATAGCACTTAGAAGAAGAAGATAATATAAAGCATAGGAAAGTAATAGAAACTTATATATAGGATAAAATAGACCCTAATAGAGTCTAGGAATAGCTTTATAGAAGCTAGCGATCCCTAAGGGGGTATATTAAATTATAGGTTCTAGAATATATACTACGAGTTTAGCGCTATATTAGCCTAACTCTATAGCGGGCCTAAAGCGGCCCGGGTATACTAACTATAACCGGGGTGCGCGCGGGAAAAGGGGCTAGGACGCGCCTAAATAAGGGCCTATATATAGAAGTTATATATACATAATAGTATTACTAATATACGTATAATTTACATCCTATTTAATAGTTCCTAAACCTTATATAAATATATTATAGCCACGGAACTTCCTATATTATTTAATAGATAGCACCTAGCTAATAGTATGAGCACTTCCGCAGAAAATGAGCTGCAAAGATTGACTAGCATATTCCATAGACAATTAGCGATGTGGGCATCCTCCGCGTGCGAGGACTGGATCATGTTTAAATTCGATCAAAACCAATGTGTGTAGTGTGACAAGTAGGAGATTTAAATTAGTATAGCAGTGAAAATCGACATAACCCTTGAGAATGCACATGTCCTTGTTTCTTAGCACCCCTGGCCATCATCCTCCGAATGGTTGCTTCAACACCTCTTAAGATTCTAAGACACAGGCACCCATCTTGATTTGACTTGCATAAGGTCATTTTGACATCCATGGATGCCTACGCCAGCTGAGACAAGAGGACTTGCCGTACATGGAGAATGGTTCGAGAATCATGAGGATTTCAGGCCAAGATAATCAAATGTTGCAATTAGACTATCGACCTCGACATTTATGTTGGAATTGACGACGTGAAAGACGAGGGATGGTGTAGCTGCACAGCTCCCTTTCATGCACGGGACGCGACGATGTGTCCGTTCATCCAACGAAGATTTGCAACTACACGCCGCCTCTTGTGTGCATCGAGGACCCGCTCAGCCGCATGAAATAACCGAGGCGCAGGAGAGCACACCCTTTGTCGATATTGTATCAGCCGCATTAAGGGTGATAGATTGAGTGTGGTAGTATTGCCGTAGAGGTGGGTTGTCGGATGATCTAGGTCTACCCAACTGGTCGGAACCCGTGGGCCCTGAACAAGCAACATCTAATTTCTGGGATCTGTATATATGCGACGACTGCCTCGCTTTGCAGATGCTCCTTTGGTTGCATCCACGCTCATACGGACTAAAAGGTCTCTCGACGTCTGCCTGTCCCAGAAATGGAGACCTTTGCTGTCGTTAATTTGTACCTCGGCATTCTTGTCGTGCCGGGATTTTTGATTTCCTCCCTCCGTCGTTTTTCGAGATGGCCCGGCAGAACATCCCTAGATGCTGGCAAGGCGTCTAAAAAACCTTCCAAGTTTCCAGGCCCCAAGCAATGCCCCGTCGTCGGTCGTGTGCATGACTTGCCCAGATTCGCCATGTGGCTTAAGCTCAAGGATTGGGCAGACGAATTTGGACCGATTTATCAGACTAGCATGCTTGGCCAAAATTTCGTCATCGTCTCTGACGAAGAGATGGCGCAAGAGCCTCTCATCAAGAACGGTAACAATTTCGCTGGAAGACCTCAAATCCGGGCCTTGATTGACCACAAGTTGTGGCCCGCCTATTCTGCGCTGATGGATCGTCATGGTGAGTAATCTTTGTAACTATTGGTCTTTTCTTAAGATAGGCCTTGAAGCTGAGAGATATTTGATTAGATACTTGGAAATATCAGCGGAAATGGGTCCACGCCGCCATGGCCTCGGCCTATCAACATTATTTCTATGGTCATATTGAGAACGAGGTGAAGAGATGGCTTGTGACACTTCTATTGGACCCTGAAAAGTTCCACGGAAACACCGGTGAACTAACAGGCCGCATAATCAGCCGACTTGCTTGGGACGACGCCTCTCTCGGGAAAGCAAACGGAGACAGTGCTATCGAAACGCTTACCCATATGTCAGTGTTAGGCCCGGTCGTTAATACTATGACCCCACTGTGGCATCTTGGCGACCTGGTACGACACAACCCATGGCGTAAGTATGAGGTAGCACGAGAGAAGAGAGAAGAACCAGCGCGCATGGTGGCGGCGTTCATTTCGTCTTGCCAAGGCGCGCTATCGACGCGGAGAATTACCAAGTGACACTTGGTGCTACCGTTATTTCGAGCAATTGCAGAAGAGCGGAAACGAGACGCTTGTCCAAAGTGACAAAGACGAGGATTTTGCTGCCTGCATGCTGGGATTCCAGTGCCTTGTGGGCGTTGTTACGATCTCTGGGCCCATGCAGTTCTTTTTGATGGCCATAGCCCTGCATCCTGAGTGGCTGAAGAGATGCCAAGACGAGATTGAAGAAGTCTGTGGTGACAGGATGCCAACTCGTGATGATTCCGGTGCGCTACCAACCGTCAGAGCCTGCTTGAAAGAGACTCTGCGCTGGAGATCCGGAGTTCCACTTGGTAAGTGACCCATGTCGACACACGACGAATTCATCTGACATATTATAGGCGTTCCTCATCAATGCGAAATGGACTCTGAGTTCCAAGGTGTCAAGATCGAGAAGGGCACGATCATTCTCGCTTGTGAATGGTGAGTCGTTTTGAGATCAAAGTTAAAAACAAAAGACATAACACTTATAATTCTCGACATTGCAGGAATATCAACCGTGTCCGCGAGAAGTATCCTGACCCTGACCATTACCGGCCCGACAGGTACCTGGACCCAAGCTTCACAACCTACCAAGAGCCCCTCAGCCGCTATCCAAACTTCAGAGATGGTGTTGGAATGCACACGTTTGACTGGGGACGCCGGACGTGCCTTGGCCAAAACCTCGTCGATGATGAGATGTTCGTCGCAGGAGCGGCAGTGTGCTGGGCATTTGAGATGGACCTCAAAAGATGCCCGGCCACTGGCAAAGATGTCACGTTCGATACTCAAGCTGCGAACTCGAATGTCATCTTGGAGCCATTGCCATTCCCTATGCAGTTCAAGGTCCGCAGCCAGGAAAGAGCGCAAATATTGTTGGACGGTTACAATGCGGTGAGAACCGACTTGAAAGTCTGAGTGCTTCATCAACAATGTTCCTAATTTTACAGGCGAAAACCATTTCTCAGCCGGGGATTTCATCCAGTTGGTCACTGAGTACTGGAGACGTTGCAAATTTGATGTAGCTTCCAATAACAACATAATTCGGACTAGTTTCTCATCGCTTCTTGTACACATCACCGGTTCTTGCGATCTCAAACTCGACGTTCTTGCCACGACCCTCCTTCTCATACTGCCTGACGAGGGGAACCACGTCTCTTCCAAACTTTTCAATCTCTTCATCATAATGCAGGAATGCGGTGAGAACGAGGTCGATGCCCAGACTCTTCAGCAACACCAGCCTCTCAGCCACCTGCTCTTTTGTTCCAATGAGCTTGGTCTTGAAACCATCGTTGTACTGGACCAAGTCGTCAAACTTGCTATTGGCCCACATTCCCGTCTTGTTGGAAGTACTAGCTCCAGCCTGCTGGACGGCATCGCGGAAAGCATTCACTGCCTCCTTGTCCGCCTTGCCTTGGATCTCTTGCAACACGCGCACAGCCTCCTCTTCGGTCTCGCGAACAATGACGAAGCCGTTGACTGCAAATCGCACCTCGTTCTCTCGACCAACCTTGGCAGCACGGGCTTTGACGTCGGCAATCTGGTCACGGAAGCCGTCGAGATCGTTCCCGTTCATGAAGTACCAATCGCTGACCTCAGCTCCGTTGTTCCTTGCGTCGTCGCTGTTGCCCCCCTGGAAAATCTCCGGATGAGGCTTCTGTACCGGCTTCGGACTAAGCCTGTAGTCTCGGTACCGGTAGAAATCACCGGCGAAAGTGAAGCCGGTGTCTTCCGGCGCTGTCCAGATACCCTTGAGACAGCGGATGAACTCGTTGGTGCGACGGTAGCGCTCCGCGTGTTCAAGCCACCATTCGCCGACGGCAGTGAACTCGCCTTTGAACCATCCACTGACGAGATTGACAGCAATCCTGCCATTGCTGTAGTGGTCGATGCTGGCGATCTGCTTCGCAGCCACTGTGGGGTTCCATGGTCCGGGCAGGAGGGCGGCAATAAGCTTGATGGTGTCCGTACTCTGCAAAATGGCTTGCGAAAAGGAGACGGACTCGTGCTGGTTGGCGGCGCCGTAAGAGGCTGTAAAGCGAATTTGGGTGAGGCCGTACTCGATGCCGGCCTTTTCCGCTGCTTTGGCGTATTTGATGTTGCTGGCAAGGTCCCAGTTCGTTCTCTGAGGGATCTTGCTGATGATCAACCCTCCTGAGACATTGGGAACCCAATAGCTAATTCGAAAGATTAGCGAAATTTCAGGGATCTCCACCAATGCTACTCACGCGAACAGCAGACGGTCAGGATCAGTGTTGAGAGGATGAGGTTGCGCCATGTTGGCTGGGCCGAGACAAAAGTAAAGGACACTGGGGTGGAAAGTCAACAATCAGAGGTGACAGACAGCACTGAGCGTGTGCTCCAATTCTAAAGTGATGAGATGTTTTTCCAGGACTGGTGACCCGGCCTTTCGTCACGGATCAAATATGACAGGTAAAAGACGATTGACTGGAGACACGGATCGATCTGAACTACGAAAGGTTGCGGAAGATGTAGCTCCTCTTTGGCCGAAAATGACGACGCGTCATTTTCACAATAATCTCCGCGAGACTCGACCAGAGCCAAACTGCCGTTCTGCCGCCTCCAAATCGACCCGGCGATGAGGGTGATGTCGTCGTGGGGGGAGGGTCTGGTCGATCCAAGAAATCACAGCACCAATGACGCGATCTGTAATGCAACCTCGTGGACCCCAAGGTTTAAACTGAACAATTTCCCCCCACGGCAAATCAGAAGGGCATTTGATTGGAAGTCATGAAGAGAACGGCCAAAATGCTACATGCTTCCGAGGCACGGCAATTGCATCATTATCGACTGAATGACGAGACCAGCAGACCCCGACCAACTGGTTCTTTCCCCACGCTCTTAAGACCCCATTTCTCCACAGTATTGCGCGAGGTGTGATTGTTCTGAGATCTACGAACCTTAATCTCAGCTAATAGCTGTCGTTGCCGAAAACGCGTTCGCGGGTCGGAGAGCAAGGAGGTGGACAGGGATCGGCGTCGGAAAAGCAGCAAACTCATTGCTCTTCTTCTGGCCTCGGACGGTCACGGTTTTCGTTGAAGTATTTTCGTGTCTCAAGAGCCTTAAGACTTGTCCGTTTTGTCGTTCAATTCGCATTCTGTGGTTGTTCGTTGTCACTTGAGGCCAGGTTTCTGATCTTCCAAAATGTCGAATCACCTTTCCATAAATATGCAGAATGGGGCAAGCGAGAAAGGCTTTGAGACTGTCAAGCCTGACTCAACTCTGGAGAGACCAGAAGCCATGAATCTCAGCTACCCAAGGTTCTCAGCACCAAGACCACTTCCTACTGCTGCAGTGAGTGATTCGTTTTTTCTGTCGTCAGGCTGCCAGAGACTAACTCAGTCATCATCAGACCTCACTGCCCATCGGAGCCTTCTCAACGACTTTGACCACTCTTTCTCTGAGTCTCATGGAATGGAGAGGAGTCACGACAACCAACGTCTACATTGCAAATTTCTTCTTCCTTGCCGCGGTTGGCATGCTTATATCGGCTCAGTGGGAGTTGACTGGAGGGAATGGCTTCGGCTACAGTGTTTTCAGCTCCTTTGGTGGGTGATGAGTAACCCCGTTGTCCCTCTCGTCCTACTGCAAGTATCGCTGACGAATTCACTACAGGCTTGTTCTACGCTGGATACGGCGCAATATTGACACCCTCATTCGGGGTAGCAGCTGCGTACGGTGATGACACCAAACAGCTTAACAACGCTCTTGGTTTCTTCATGATCAGTAGGTCTTTCCGTCGGCATTCCAATCACGACCTTGACTGACATCATTCAGTATGGTCCGTGTTTGTGATAGCATATTTGGTGGCATCTTTACCCACGAACGTCGTTTACATTCTGATCTTCCTGTTTGTGGAACTGGCTTTTGTCTTGGTGGCTGCAAGCTATTTTGCCGCTGCAGATGGTCACCATACAGCCTCGGTTGGCCTCAAAAAGTCCGGAGGCGTTTTCGCTTTCCTTGCTGGTCTCGTTGGGTGGTAAGTACGACCCGATAATACATTCGCCTATCTCTGCTAACTTCTGCATGTCTCAGGTATTTGACGTTTCACTTGCTCTTGAAGGATTCTGTCGTGGAAATTCCTCTAGGAGACACTTCACAATACTTCCCCAAAACAAGAAAGAAGGTGAAATGAACCTCTTTCGGTAGCAATTAATTGCTCCTAGTCTAAGCTCAATGGGGATTTACGGGCTGCGTTTGCTGCGAGCATGGAGCGTGCTGCGCACATGGCGAGAAACCCCTCGATTGACCTCTTGAAAAAAGACCATATTGAACAGTCCAAATACAGACATTCAGACAGTTACATTAGCAAATAATAGTTCAAAAGCTTAACCTAAAGCGTGAAAGTGCGCATCAATCACCGAAGAAAAGGGCAAATGGCACCATTTTCGTCTCGAGGCAGAGCCTACCAGCATGCAGAAATAACAGTATGTTAGCCTCGAGCGGCAAAATAGCAGTGACCCATTTACCCGCAGCTGAATAGTTCCTCTCCTCGCATCTCTCGGGTCGATTTAGCTCTATGCGACTTCAACGCGTCCCCTATGGATGAAGATGTTGCGTATTCCACCGTACTCGCTACTGTCAATCCTGATGGAGAGTAGCTCTGTTGCGCGCTGAGGGATACCGGCGGATATACAGACAGCGACGGCAAGCTTGACCTACGAGTCGTAGACGGGTTTAGGGTATGCAAACAGCTGAGATATTGGTTAATGCGTCTGGATGGATAGAAATGCGATATGGTCTAAGCTTAGGGTCTTTGGCGCGAGTAGACAGGAAATCGGAAGCAGTCTGTTAGGGATAGGACCGCGATGTCACTATCCGCCAGCTGCTAACCCAATACTTCACCGATGATACGGACAAACGCTAGGCGAATACGAGACGGGTACCAAGAGGCGAGGAGACGCTTCAAAGCCTAAAGACCGACAAGGTTCTTGCAGTTAGCATCGTTCCCAGAGTGGACGAAAGGACTTCGGGGCCGGTAGAGCGTGGGGGATCCCCGCACCTCGCGTAAAGCTGCGATTGCGACATATCACAGCATCAAAGTGGGACATCGCGCAAGACTGGATGCCGTGGGTGCCACTTCTGATACCTCATTGTCGTCTTAGTTTCACACGCCATCGAGGCCATATGAAAGATCCTAACACGTATAATGGATAAGAGAGGCATGTTCGAAGGCCATACAAAAGTGTGTACGTCTGTTTGTTGAAGGTTCCCTAGACACATCTAATTTGTTTCTTTCATAGAATCGACCCTGATTCATCCACTGTGCTGTAGTGTCTGTCTCTTTGACAGCCTAAGAATGATAAGCAACGCCCGATCAGTGCCGGCAACGGACCCTACGGTCTATGATGAGTTCAAGACGAGGTGGTCCCAACTCCCAGGTGACGAAATCAGTTGGCTGAATCGAGCGAGAGAGGTAGCTGCCGTCTTATCACAGGACGCAGCGCAACGCGAGAGGGAAAACAAGGCACCTCGGGCGGAAGTTGCCCTTTTGAAGCATTCCGGTCTTTTGAAGATTCTCGGACTGAAGATATACGGCGGCGGCGAGCAGCCATGGAGCGTTGGCTACAAGGCAATTCGAGAAGTAGCCAAGGGAGACGGGTGAGTTTCCATAGCGTGCGGAAGCTGGGCCACGGCCATTTACTGAACCCCCCTGTGCAAGGTCTGTCGGAATGCTTCTTGGCTATCACTTGTTGTGGTCGACAACTGCCAACGTCATAGGGAGCCCCGAGCAGGGGGACCGTTTCCAAGATCTGATCATCTCAAACAACTACTTTGTCGGAGGTGCGGTGAACCCCCGCGACAGCGATCACAAGATTACTTCCGATGGGGCTTTTGTGGTCTTCAACGGCTTCAAGAACTTCAACACGGGCGGTGTTATTTCAGATCTGACTGTGCTCGAGGGCGTGTTGGAGGGTACCGAGGACCATCTTTACGCCATTGTCGAGACAGAGCAGCCTGGGATCGTTTTCGCTCATAACTGGGACAACATTGGTCTGCGGCTCAGTGAGTCTGGCAGTGTCAAGATTGAAAACGTGAAGGCTCCTTGGGCAGATGCGTTGGGATGGAACGCTGCCGAAAAGAAACCAGATCCGGCCATTCTCAAGATTCCGTTCGCGTCTTTGCTCCTCCCCACGTAAGCAGGAGTGCCCGCCGCAAAAGAGCCTTGAATAAGAAGCTGACATTTCTTTTCCCTAGAATTCAGCTTGTCTTCAGCAACTTTTATATCGGCATTGCCTGGGGTGCTTTGGACTTCGCTTCGGCGTACACTAGGAAGAACACCCGCGCCTGGCCATTTGGCGGAGATGTGAGTTGACACGAGTTGGAATTTCACATGTATGTATGATTGCTGACTGCCGCATCGGACAGAACAAGGAAAGGGCCGAAGACGAATTCTACATCCTCTCAACCTATGGCAACTTCCTGGCACATCTACGCGCCGCAACAGCTCTGGCTGATAAGGCAGGCGAAGAGATTGACAGAGTGTACAGCAAGTACTCCGGAGACCCCGCCACGCGGGCGAGGCTCACAGCACAAGAGAGGGGCGAGGCCGCGGAATGGGTCGCCAGTGTTAAAGTCGTGGCGACTGACACGGGATTGAGGGTGACTGCGGGGGTGTTCGAGGTCACGGGCGCGAAGGCGACTGCGACAAAGGTTGGCCTGGACAGATTTTGGAGAGACATCAGGACTCACTCGCTGCACGACCCGGTCGCTTACAAAAACCGCGAGCTGGGGAGGTACCAGCTTCTGGGCGAGATTCCCGAGCCTACATGGTACACATAGGCGATAGTTGTCGCCGGACGGGAGAGAAAGAAGCAAGCTTGATTTGGGCTGACGGAATCCCATCAATACATGTCTAGCGTTGACTGAGATGGTGACTGCTGTAATATTTCCAGCTTATTGTCAGTGTCACACCATACAATCATAGGTGGGCTGACTTGAGAAGACCCGTAACTTCCGCATAAACAGTACGCTACCTGGCTATCCAAGTTATCGTCTAACGGAGCGCGCACCGTTGTTCGACGTTGCTGGAAGCCCCTCGAATGTCGAGGCAACTCTTTTGGGATGCCATTGTGGACATGTGGAAGAAGCACCAGCACAGCGGGTGCATTAAACGGATGTACAATTCTAGGAGCTCGTTTTCTTCTCCCAGCTAGACATAGTGAGCGAGATTAGTGCATGCTCCAGGAAATCCAACTTCTAATGAGACGACTCACAGATCGAGGAAGAGCTTCCAAAGAATAGAGAACAAAACACCCTGAAGTCCGTTGGCCAGAATACGGGTATTGAGGCCGCGGCCAAGGAATCCGATAACGCCGTCGTGCTGGATGACCAGCTTCGCCGCGTTGGCTGCGTCAATTAGTCGACCGTTCCTGGTACTCTGACGACACATCCACTCACTATAAGACACCTGCGTGTCGTTGACCTGGCGATAGGTCTTGACAACTCTCAACGAGTTGGATACCGTGTCAGAGATGACGGAAGCACAGAAACCAATGAACGCAAGTCTAAGAAGCCACAAGAAGATGTCATTCTTATCCGGCTCCGGAATGTTCGCAGTGAGATAGTTGTACTACATTGAGTGTCAGTAAGTGATGATAACACGTCATTGTATGTGGTGTTCGCGACGTACAGTTCCAAACCAGGGGTAGTGTCCAACGAAGGTAGCTGCAGCCGTCGCAAAGGCTCCCCACCAAAGGCTCCCGATGCCGTTTGTCTTTACACGCTGACGAAGAATAGCAGTACCCTTGGCACCTTGAGCTTGAAGCGTAGTTTTGAGCGTGTCAATGGGCGTCAGGATCATGCGGAAAGCCGCAGCGCTTCGAAAGGCTTCGTTAGCGACCCAGAGAAAAATTAGATTCAGAATGGTCTTACCATAGCGAGGCAAAAACGGTCTTGATGAGCGTCGGTAGCTGGTTCAGAAACGTATTCGACTCGAGGAGAGCGAGGATGCCAGCATTGGCAGCTGTGTCGCCGAAGCGAGATACCGGTCCTGGAAACAGTCAGCACCGATGCTTCAGGAAACGTTTTATTTCAGTCAACGCACCTTGAATGAGAGCGGCACCAATTCCCTGGTAGTATCGTCGTAGTCCGCCGTCATGGTAAAGAGTAGCGGTAGCAGTCCTGAAACCAGTACCGAACCGATACTGGTAGTTCATGATAGTTCGAACTGGCTAAGTCTCGTGTTTAGTTCGAGTTCCTTTTCGTTGTCAAAAACGTGTCTTACCATCAGAGTCAGAACCTGTAATACCATTGCGGCAGCACCGCTCAGGCCGCCGCCGAGGGCCCTCTTTAGCGCTTTTCCAAGATCAAACTAAGTTAAAATTAGTCAAAATGAAAAAGGGGGTCGAAGAATATCGTTATATCTGTTCTCAAAGCAATACTCACGTTTGTGTCTTTGGCATCGACCCAGCCCTTGATGAAGACAGCCAGGACAAGGATCGCAAGCACTGTCCAGAAAGCCCTCCATGCCCACCAACTAGCCGTACGCTTAGGCTTCCCCTCGTCCTCAGAGATCGGACCTAGCAAGTTGACCTGTTCAGGATCCTGGTTCTCTTCGTGGTCAGGTTCGCGGTTTGGGCGATCCCCGGGTTGCTGCCGGATCGCTTCCTCCTCGTCGGCGGACGTGCCAAGTAGCGGCGTCCGCTCATCACTCTGTTGCCGCTGGTTCTCGATATCTGTCTGTGTCCCCATAGTCGAAGCAATGACACTTTCAATTCTTGACGACTACTTGGTGTGAGCTCGTCAATAAAGCAGGACCGGTCGTTAGGTAGCTGAGTTGATGTTGGAGTTGGATTTGTCATAATTAGATTAGACTCTTCGGAGCCGCGGTCGGCGGCAAGGCATTGCGTGCATGCGGGGTGTTATCGCGTGCTATGAACTCCGCCACTCTCGGAGATGGCAGCCACACAATAAAAGCCCCAGCCGTTCGCCTCAGCCACTTGTTCCAGTTTAGGAAGGAGACCTCGGAGCCGGAGGTTGTTGAGAAACGTCCTATAGGGCCATATTTATAGTTACTAAAGAGCTTATTCTATTATAACGAGAGTAGCTATAACGTGGTTACTTATAACTATAATTAGAGGAATAACCCCTAGAAAAAGGTCGCTCTAGAGCTAATATTAGTTATATACTATACTAGGAACAGGTGATACTAAAAGTATTATGATATACCCCCCTAGATATAGTAATAGCTAGAAAAGCGCTTAACTATATAATATCCCTTAAAATACCTAAATATAAAGCGATATATTTATAAATAACCTATTAATAAGCCTATTTATAAAAGAGATAATAAAATAAAGTTATTTATATTAGGTATAAGTAAAGTATAAATAGTTATAGTTTTCTACTTTTATAACTATTATTATTATTATTATTATTATAATACCTTTTATTTACTAACTCTTATTAATAGTAATAGAATCTATTATCTCTTATTAGCTTAGGTAGGGTAGCTATTATTATATTAACTCTAAATAAAATAACCTAGCTACCCTCCTACTTTCTTAACTCTTCCCTATATAAAATATAATAACTATATATATATCTAACTTTAGGTCTAATAATAACCTTATTATACGCGCGTATATATACCTATATTATATAATAATCTTAAAGCTATTATAATATACTAATATATTTATAAATACCTCCTAAAAAGAAGACTAGTTAGGCTATAGCCCTTAAGAAGGCGCGCGCTATTAAAAATAAAAATAAAGCTAGGGGTAGAGGGGCGCTAATACCGAACGCGCTTAGCGCAGTTATCCCGCTTAAGGGCGTCCAACGCGTTTAACGCATTAAACGTACCTAAACGCGTTAACCCTTATAAAAGGGCTTATCGCCTTTAAAGAAAAAACCTTTGAAATTTATAGAATTTTTACTTATAATTTTTACTTATTATATAGACGTATTAATTAGTAGCACGACCTTAATAGTTAGCTATATCCCCTTATAACTAAGGATATCCCTTATAATTAAGGAAGGTATCTAACTATATAAATAGCTAACCCTATTAAGTTTATATAAAGTAGTATTATAATAGTTAATACCTATAGATATTATATAATATTAAAAGCTTCTAAACTCCCCCTTTCCCTTAACTAGGAAATATTAATAAGAGATATTAACCCTTTACTATTTCCCTTAACTAGGAGATATCCCTAAGAGATATTAAACCTTAAAGATTTCCTTAACTAAGGAATATCTTATTAAGATAATAAACCTCTAATAATAATACCTTATAAGCTACTTTCTAATTATAAGGTTAAAGAAGGTCTTAAGTCTAACTTTTTAGAACTTATTAACTATTTAACTATTATAAATTTTATAATAGCGCTTAAGTAATACCTAGATAGGTTTTATATATTACTTACCTTAACTAAGTATACCTTTTTAAGTTAGTAATAAAAATAAGTATTATAACTATTACTTATAAGAACTTTAAATAATATTTAGTAAACCGCTATAGATATATTTAAAAGTTAATACTATATAGGGAAGCGTATAAAACTACTTAATATATTTAAAGTAAGGTCTTATAAGTATAGATAACTAACTTATAATTATTTACTAATATTATTAGGTAGTAATATTACTTTAATCTCCCTTATTATAATTAATATATTAAGATAGAGATTAAATAGAGCTAGACTCTAGACCTAATACTCCCTTTTAAAGAGGATAAAGAGAGGGGAGGCTATAAGACCCTAAGAGCTAAAGCTATAAATAAGCTAGATATCTTAAAACCTATATCTA
>JAVHLU010002636.1:0-16661 GCA_036785755.1 Colletotrichum ledebouriae
AACTATCTATATCGCCCTACTTAGCCCCTATTACCCCGAGAGATATTATATTTAGCCCTACTAATACCTTAGCGGGATTTAATACTATAAGACCTAAAGGGAACCCTATATTAAATAAAGATAAGCCCGTACTAGTAGTCCTATAGTATATATAATAAAACTAAGAATCTATAAATTACTTAATAACCTAGTATAATAGAGGGTTATCTATTATATCTTTAGCCTAAGTAGAATATTTATTAGACCTTTATAATATATAAGGGAAGCTAATAATAGAAGAGGAGTTAGATAATTTAGAGGTTATAGCCCTTTTTATATTTATAATTAAGAGCTACCCTTATAATATCTATACCCTAATCTATAAGCTAGCCTAGTAACCTAAGAAAGAAATTAATAAGGCTTCTATAAAGCCTAAAAGAGAAGAGGCGAAGAATCTTTAGGATACTACTAAGACCTTCTTTCTACTAAACTATAGTAATTATTACTAAGCTGCGATTTTTATAGATTAGTTAACTAGCTACTACTTCTATTATAACTCTATATAAGATAGGAATAGTAATTAGCGCTTTATCAAGGCTATATAGGACCTTAATACATAGTATTATAAGATAGGAGCCCCTCTATAACTCTAAAAGCTCCTATTAATTAATACTTATATAGTTAATTTAATTTAGTAGAGGGATAGATTTATATATAGTCTCTAATATATTAAATAGGCTAGAGCTCTAATTTAAGAAGGATTGCTATCTCTACGTTTTAGTAGTATAACCTTAAGTAATAGCGTATTATTCTCTAACTTTGAAATCCCCTTAGTTACTTAATATATATCTATAATTACTATAGAGTTCTATAACTTAACTATTAATAGTAATATAGCTCTATAAGATATCCTATTAAGCTAAGAAGACTTTAAGAAAGTACCTTTCTTCCCTTTATACCCTCTTACTCCTTTACTTATAGATAATAATATAATAGACTTTAGAAATAATAATAACGTTATACTATCTCTTATAGTAAATATTCCTTAACCTATTCGTAGATTATTAATATTATCTAGGTCTACTTTATTTAAAATACTAGATAATAAGCTTAAATACCTTAGATATTAGCTTTAGTTATAAGTCTTATAGATACTAAGTCGCAGTATAACTATTAAGCTATACTTAAGAA
The DNA here is from genome assembly GCA_036785755.1 of Colletotrichum ledebouriae. Lineage (NCBI taxonomy): Eukaryota > Fungi > Ascomycota > Sordariomycetes > Glomerellales > Glomerellaceae > Colletotrichum > Colletotrichum ledebouriae. Next base: position 1,171 of record JAVHLU010002636.1, read on the forward strand.
CTATACTTATAAATATATTATTATATCCTAAGAGGCCTAGTCCTTTAAATAAGTATAACTATAGCTATATAGACTATATCTAGTAGAGGGTTAACTAATAGGATTAGATCGAGCGGAATACGCCTAAAGGAGTATATTATTATAACTTCTCACGCCTAGTATAATAGAGCGGGTAGTTTTAGCTATACTAAAGATTAGAGTAGGATAAGGAGTATAATAAAAAGGAAGAGGTAATAAGGCTATTATTAAGATATAACTTATAGTAGAAGATAGTTAAACCTAAGGAACCTTCTTAATAATAAGATCGCCTACCTAGAAGACGTTATTAATAGATTAGATCTATAAATAGAGTTTATTTATTATTTCTATAAAGTAGTTTTATTTATTTTCTAAAACTCTCTTTTATAATATTATAAAGAGTCGTAAGGGGATAATTAGAATAAGATAGGATAGACTTAGCTATATAACTTTTAGAAAACTCCCTTAGTATATAGACTTATTATAAGGAGACTATAAAGTAGAGTATAGAGGAGAGGAGCATAGTAGAGGGGAGGATAGTATTATAATTATTACTATTAATACCTTAATAACCCTATACCTCGTTTTTTAGCAATTTCTTAGTAAATCTATACCTAATAGGGAGTATCTCTTTTAATTAGATCTATAAATTATTCTATATATCTTTTAAGCCTACTCTTAATATTCTTATCTATTAGTAGGTAGAGCTATGTTGTTTATTATCTTTCTAGTTCCTATTAGTTCTAGCCCTTTTTACTACTCTTAGATTTATAGCTTACTTATTAACTAACTTACTAATATAGCTAAGGGATAGCTAGTAATAACTAGGGAGGTACTAGTTACTTTCTATTAACTCCGCGTTTTATTTATAGAAGTACTTATATTATATTACTTTAATCCTATACTCCTAATTTAAGTTAAAACTAATATATTAAACTTTATAATAGGAGTAATACTAAGCTAGTTAGAGGGGGATATATAAAGACTAGTAGTATTTATATCTTAGAAGCTTAAGGGTATATAATTATAATATAGCATGCTAGAGGTAGAGCTACTAGCTATTAGGGAAGTAATAGTAAGGTAGTAGCACTACTTATTATACTCCTAGTATTATATCTAATTTTTACTAATTACCTAGGTTACTAATACCTTACTAATAAAAAAACGCTTAGTAGCTACTAGGCTTAGCTATTATAGGACCTATTAATATTTAACTTTGAAATTGAATATAAGCTAGGTTACTATAGCCTAGCTAATAGCCTCTTATAGAGACCTAACTATACCCTAGAGGATATAGAGATTAATAAAACTAGGGACTTACTCTTATAAGACTTCTTATAATATTTTAATAAAACTACTATCTAGAGGGTAAGTACTAGGTAGTAATAGGATATCTAATTATTAAATACCTTATTAGAATAACTTATACCCTCGCTCTAGGAATAAGTTAAAGAGGCCTAATTAAAGGACCCCTTTTATATTAATAAGGAGTAGGAATAACGAGGTATAAGGTAGTTATTAGATAACTCTAGTACCCTAAGATATTAAGAGGGCTTATATATCCCTAATAACTACTTACTTTAGAAGGAAGTCCTTAGAGCATTCTATAATATACTATCTAGAGGTTACTAAATGGTTACTAAGATATTAAAGAGGATTAGAAAATCGTTTTTCTAGAATATATAGAAGAGCAATATAAAGGAATATATTAAGATATATATAACATACTAGTATATAAAACCAAGATATTACCTCCTATATAATAAACTTATACCCCTACTAGTACCTACTAGGCCTTTTTAATAAATATTAACTAACTTTATTACTAAATTACTATTATTACTTATAATAAAAGATAAGCCTTATAATAATATTCTTATTATTATTAATTAATTTATAAAATACTCCCTCTATATCCTTACTAAGGAGTTACTTATAGCTAATAAGTTAGCTATACTATTAACTAAATATATCTTCCTTATATTTAGACTCCTAGGAGCTATTATATCTCATTAGGGATTACTATTTACTAGTAACTTCTAGTCTAAAGTATATTACTTACTAGCTATTAAGAGGAAAACTAGTATTACTTTTTATCCCTAAACTAATAGCTAAATAGAACGTTAAAACTAGAATATTAAGTACTTTCTATAGACCTTTTATAATATTAACTAGGATAACTAGGTAATATAGCTTAACCTAGCTTAATTCGTTTATAATAACTCCTATTATAAAGCTACTAAGATATTACCTATAGAGCTACTAATAGGATATTCCTCTTATAGACCTAATAATATTAAACCTTAGTTAAAGGTTTTAGTCCTAGTAATATATAAGAGAATCTATAGCTTACTTACCTAGAGGTTAGCTATTACTAACTTACTTTAGAAATATAATAAAATATATAATAAGTTCTATAATTAGAGGAGGACCCCTATTATCTTTACTATAAGAGACCTCGTCCTACTTTTAACTAAAAATATTAAGTAGAAGTAGCCCTCTTATAAACTTTCTAATAAATATTTAGGCCTATTTAGGATCTAATAGGTAATTAATAGGGGATAGGTATATAAGCTATAAGTAGATAAAAAATACTAAATCTATAATATATTCGCGCTTATATAATTAAAACCCTTCTTTAGCTTAGCTATTCTACTATAAGATATCCTAATTAATAATAATAATAATATCTATATAATAAACTATATTATTACTTATAGGGGCCCTAGATATAACTATTAGTACCTTATTAAATAGAAGGGCTATAGTAAACTAGATACTTTATAGGAGCTATAATATAATATATCTATAGACTTATAAACTAATTATAGAGCCTAATTATAAGTAAAAGTATTATAATCCCTATATAGTTTAATAAGTAACTTAATAAGTAAGGAGTAGTTAGGTAGAAATAGAGTATATTAGCTAGGTATTTTAATTTACTAGCCTAAAAGCCCCTAATAAGGCGAAAAGAGACTAGAAAAATACCTAAAAGTAACTAATTACTACCTAGAGGTTATTAATAGCTTACTAGGGGTGCTCTTAAAAACTTTAAATCTATTAGGTACTAGTACCCTTAGCCTTATTATTATTATTATTATCTCCCCTTATAATAAATAAGATAGCTAAAGCCTTATAATTCTACTTTAAGTTAGAAATATTAACTAATAAAGTACTAGGGAGGTACTAATAGGGATTAAATAAACTTATAACCTTATTATTAGAGTTAAGTAACTCCTTAGCGTGCTTAGCTTATACCTCTTATATTACTAGCTACTTCTAGGCTAGTAGCTTTATTATTATATAATAATAAGCGAGCTCCTTATACTACTTATATAATAACTTATTTTACTTCTTAGCCTCTTTAGTAAGATATTACTAGTAAATAATTGCCTCCTCTAAGGCGCTTACCTAGTAATCCTCTAGTTCTATAGAGATCTCTACCTCCTTAGCTTTATACTTCTTAGGTATTATATTAATATTATTCTTTTTAGCTTAGAGGGCCTTCTTAACTATAAGTTAGATAGCGAGGATCTCCTCCTAGATACTATTAGGAACTAATAGTAAAGCACTAGGGGGGATTACTAGATAACTTACCTTATTCTTAGCGTACTATACTTAAATATTTCAGCAACGCTCTCTCTATGTCAAAGCAGTCGGCGCAAGCCGTACTTACTAATAAGCCCTAAGGGGCCTGGGCTGCCTCTACCTTAATAGTGCGGAGGCCCTGCTCGAAGAAGGGCTACTCTATAGGGTATATAATAACCCGCCTAGCTTCTACTACTAAGTCTACTTACTTAGCTATAATATAATAGTAAGTATCCCCTCTAGGGGTATTAATAAGAGCCCTCTTAAGGGCTATATTAATAATATGCTCTCTATATATAATAAAGTAGTTAAAAAAGGAGCAGGTTTTATTAATTATATTAATACTAAACTCTCTAGTAAGCTCTTATACGTTATTAGTATTAAAGGGCGTGCCTCGCGTAAGCTTAGCGTTTTTATATATAAGGTCTAGTACTAATATAGTTAAGGATTTATTATAGGTTATAGGGATAAGGAAGAGGGAGAGGTATAAGGCCCTACTTATAGTAGAGCTTCTTATACTTCTAGCTATAAGAACCTCTTAGGAAAGACCTCTTTAGTTAAGGAGTTACCTCTTATATAGTAGCGTTTATAATACCTTTAGCACCTTACTAGAAGGTTAACCTTTTAGGTTAAGAAGTTATCTTATATAGTAGCTTTCGTAGTACCTTACTAGAAGGTTTAGCGAGGGCGTTTCTAGGCTATAAGAGCCTTAGTAGCCTATTTAGCTCTAATATAATTAGCCTTAGTATAGCACGCATCCGACTTTATATGAGGGTTTACTTATAAGTAATAGGAATATATAGGGTTCCTATATTATTTTCCTTAACTAGTAGAGGGTATAAGTTAAAATACCTATATAGTATTTCCCGAATTATGCCTGCGAACTAGGTGAATTTATTATAGTCTTTTTATAAAGGGGCTGCGGCGTAATTCCGAACTTAATACTTAAATATTAGGCTTAGAATAGCCCTTGTCTATTAGGCGCTTAAGCTTATTAGTAGCGCCTATTATACGACGGGTAGGCTATAGGGAGTTAGTAGCTAAGAACTAGAAAACAATAAGTAAAACTTATATTAATATAGGGGCTCCCACTTTGCCTATGCTAGGAGGCAGCGGTAGCAGGAGCACGCCTAGAGCTTACTTATTATAAGGATACTAGTAGTATCTAGCGTATTAGTAGGGTAGGGGGCGGTATTAAGGGTATTAGTAGTAGTAGAAGATATAATAATAGATTTCTTATATAATAATTAAGATAAAGTTATTAATAGAGGAATAAGAGGCTAATAATAAGTTATTAGTAGTAATATTAATATTATAATCTAAAGAAGTAAGAAGGAGAGAATTTAATAAGGTAAAATTTTAAATAATATTTATATATTTTTAACTTAATATTAAAACTAAGCTTTTATATAACTAAAAGGAGGATAATCTCTAGATTATTATATTATCTAGCTTTAGCTAACTTTATTAAATATAAGGAGGTATTAAATAATTCCTAAACAACTACTAATAATACCCTATATTATAATAAAAAGCTTCTTTATCTCTAGAGGGAGAATATCTTTATTACTCTTATAAAAATATTAAAAATATAATAATAAATAGAAAATATAATAATTTAAAAAATAAATTTAAAATAATAAAAATAAGCTTAAATAATAATATATTTTAATATAGCCCCCTAGAGGAAAGAGTAATTTTTACAAAGGAGTTTAGCTATAGCAACTTAAGTAATTACTAAGTAGTTTTAAATTTATTAAATAAAGCTATAAGAGTAGTTAGAATAAGAAACTAGCTTTATTATTAATTTATTTACTTTTTTAAGTTATAAAGTCTTTTAATACCTAGATATAAGAGCTATAAGAATAGCTAGGATAGAGGATAAGTATTTTATTACTAGCTAATTACTCCTCTAAGCTATCTAGCTATTTAAAGAAAAGTTATATAACTAGAATAAGAGATACTAAACCCTAAACCTATAGAAAGTAAAAATTATAAAGTTTTATAAAAAAGTATTAAATACCTTTTAAATAACTATAGAATAAATTAGTCTAAAAGTAGATTAGTTTAGAGAGAGGGGATTATATTATAAGCTAGGATAATATTATAAGGAAAAGGGCTTAATAAGCTAAGTTAGGGAAGTCTATAGGAGTTAGGAGCTATAAGGAGGTACTAGGTAACCCCTAGATAAGTTCTCTAGCCCTTACTTAGTTAACTAGAGGGCTAGAGAAGAATATTTAACCTTAGCTATACCTAACTATACTAACTCTATTACTCTGCACCGCATTAGTTTGTGACACTAGAGCCTAGTAGTAGCGCGTTTGTTTTAGCGATGCCTATCGCCTGGCTATAGCGTGTTCCGTGGCAGTGGCAGACATAGCTACAAGACCGTATATGCAATCTAGACAATAAGGAAGAGCACCCTCACGCGCGTCAATGTTACAAGGGATCAGGCCCTCGAATAACGTCCAAAACTGCTCTTAACCGCAACTCAATCTGGAAAACCTGCTTTCTAATCCATTCACTCGAGCTAGAAGAACTAGTAGCTCTACCGCGGTGTATGGCACGTTAATTCATCTGAGATTTTGCCGTCCGTTTTTGATAGAATGTGGTCCAAAAGAGGGCATATAAGAGGGGCAAGCCTAATCCATATATACACATACACACACTCACACACACACACATATATATATATATATGTATATATATATATATATTAAACTGCGTTCTCCGAATATTATGGTTAACCCCAGGAGCGCCAGATAGCAATACATCCCAACTCTCATGCCCATTCTGCTTGAACTGGCAAGTTACATGGTCCCAATCCTCTGTTCAAACATCCAGGAAAGGAACCAACCCGTCCACAGACTCAAAATTCTGAGACCAGCAGCTTCGGATTATATCTGCATGGGGCATGCCAGTCAAGTCGGGGAATTCTTGGTTGCGGTACATCTTTTGCACGTCTTCGCTCTGGAATTCCTCAAACGGAGCTTTGCCCATCATGATATAGTATATCGTTGAGCCTAAACTGAAGAGGTCGGTTTTGACTGTTGGTGTCCACTGCAAAGAGCGGTCCAATGTGGGGGCTGCATATCGAGTGCCAGGGCTGATCTCAGTGTGAGAGCCGTCAGCGGAGGATCCAGAAAAGTCGATGATTTTGAGACGAAGACAATCATCCAGGAGGAAATTGTGCGGCCCAATGTCGCAATGAGTGATAGCCGAACTGTGCAGAAGCTGGATACACTCAATAGCCTCAGTTGCCCATTTTTTTTGCTGTTCCATAGGCACGTCTGCGTGGGACTCGAGATAGTCTTTGTGTGGCGAATAGGATAAGCCGCAAAAGTGGAACCACAATTGCGATAGTGCAATTGCGGCTTATATACGCATCACGACACACCCCCTCAGTTTCGCCCTAATGAGCGCGGAACTGCAATACTTATAACCTTCTAATTAGGTACATCTCGCCAAAGTCTAGGTAGTTAAGCCGCTAGGATTCGAACCTATAACGCTAAGGTAGGGGACTCGAACCTCGAACCCCTAGGGTAGGGATTATATAAGCCTAAAAGACGTACTCAAACCATTCTAGTATATAGTTAGGGTAGTATAGAGCTAGGCTTATAACTATGGCGAATAGGATGAGCCGCAAAAGTGGAACCATAATTGCGATAGTGCAATTGCGGCTTATATACGCATCACGACACTTTGAGTTACTGTGCAGTAAGCATGTCACAAATGAGTCCTCAAATTCGCCTTGCTTGCGGGCGTGCCAGGCTCATCGGCCTGTACCTCAGCTTACCCCTCCGCAAAACCTCATCTTACCCCCTCCACTTTTAGCCGCACAGACTAGTTTTATACCATGACTACAGCATGTTATAAATATGTCTTAAGCAAGGGGTAAGTTGAGGTGTAAACCGCCATGATCATAGTCCTAGGACACATCTCGGACGTCCTGGGAAAAGTTTGGAGAGTCCTAGGACCCACCTGGGACGTCCATGGATACTTCTGGGACGTCCTGGGACTAGGGCAATAGCCCCGGAAATTGCCTGAGACGTCCAAGAACAACGGTGATAAACCAGGCTGGTTCCCGTCTGATCCTCCGCAAAGAGATAACCTACCGATACAACACGTGTTGTATAGATCACTAAAGCTTGTAATTCTCGTGCGCGAAGTTACTGTACCTATGTCTAAAACATCGAGGTATCTTCATAGTAAACATACTACACCGAGTAGATCAGACCGAGCTATCGTACATCTTGACCTTACTGTCCACACTGACAGCGGTTCTTCGCTGCGCCGCTGTAATATACCCTGAAACATGACCAATGATTGATTCTAATTCTATGGCAAAAGCGTCTTTCCCTTGATATACCGATGATTCCGGCTTCTCAAGCGCTGCACGCTTTCTCTTTTTGCTTTGAACGTTAGAATGAAGCAAGCCGAGCGGAGGGCGGCGGCTGAGTTCTGCCCGCTCGAAATCCACTACCATGATACTACCATCCACTGTGTCACGCAAGACGTTACGTAGCTCCGCATCGCGGTGAAGCACACCCAACCAATGTATTTTCTTATATGCATGGGCAACCACGTCGATGTCGGCCTTGACGGCTTGGTTGGCGGTGTCGAACAAAGGCACGCCGGCCCAGCTGAGGAACAAGACGTGCTTGTACACGCCGCTGTCGTAATACAACGGCAGCGCTAGGTCTACCCGTCCCAGGCAAACCGGAACATATTTACCCTGAATCGGGTGAAGTCGATCGTATACTTCATTCTCATGGCACAGGCGGGCCAGATCGAGTGTCTCAACGCCTTTGGCGACAAGAGTGTAGCCATAGCGGGATAGCCTGATCTTAAAGAGTGAGCCAATTGAGCCGGACAGGTGAAGGGGTACGACATCTGCGTCAGGGCCACGGTTATCGGCGAGTTGAGTACGGACGAGTCGAAGGAAGTCTGATTGGTTTAGGTGCTGCTGTCCGTGATCCTGAGAATTCGGACAGCGTCCATCCATCCGCCCACCACTCGCAAGTCCAAGCAGGCATTGCGTGGTGCAAAAGGGACGATCCTTGATATTTTGCTGCTTGCCTTGGCTACGCTGTCGGCCTCTCTTGCTTTGTTGCGCCTCTTTTCTTGCCGACCCCGCCACCGTTGACGTGACGATAGCTTTCCCCTGAGTGTGAGGCACTCGTGATGGGGTAGGTGACGGAGGTGTCCCTTCTCCATCGTCACTATTATCGTCTCGATGCCTTGCGTTGCCGTCGGATTGCTTGCAGCGAGACCGTGTCCGAATTGGCGAGCGCTTAAACCCTCGCCAGCGTTGGGGCTTGTATGGAGACGGGCGCGCTTCCTTGCCCTTACGCACTGTTTCGGGTATGTTTCTTAACACGTCGTCGTACTCTACAGCCCAAGTGTCGAGAGCCGTGGTTGCGTCGTGCCATGACAATGGGGGCGGTTCAGCACTGAGGGCCTGCAGGATAAAGGCAAAGACCTGCGCAACAGCTGTGCCATAAGGACTATTCTCACCATCGAGCACGTCCAGATTAGGCACGCGCACAGAATAGTGTACGATCGTAGGATTATCCGGAATGTGCAGAAAGATGAATGCCTCTCCTGTGCACACATACCCATATCGGATGCCTTTGCCGATCATGTACGAGAAGAGCTGGGTCACAACAGCGGCAACGAGCGACCTCGATGCAAATACAAACCCCTCGCCGTCCTTGTTTATGACGTCGCGTTCCGGCCATATCTCAGACTCCAGACCAGTGACGACCTCGTCGCGTCGTAACTTATGCGGTGCCTTATACTCGATCGCTAGGGCTGGGACGTTTCGGCCGTCGGAGGTGCGGTATATGCAGAACTGATCAGCCCGATTGCCCTTCCCTCTCGCTCTGCGTCGGGGCTTGTGGTTCGATGGTTTGGAGGCTGTTTCCGCGGCGTCGATGTCATCCTGCTCGATGGACATTTGCTCCATGGCTTCGGGAAGGGTTTCATTTGTCTGTCCGAGGTTCGTGTGGCTCTCGAACGTCACGATCCCTTGCAAGCCTATCTTTTGTCGGAGTCGCTCGTTGCTGTATGCCTTGTCGACCAGCTTCTGAACTGCGTTCTCGACCGTATCGCGCTGGAAGTTATGGAGACCAAGCTCGCTGCTGATGGGTCTGATGAGAGACATGACGTATTCCAGTTGATGCGGGGATGGAAACATAGCTTCCGAAGAAAACGAGTCGAAGTTCCAGAGTTGATCCTATATCTCCTCTTGTCTTGTCGCAAAGTCGTTCTATGGAATGATTCGTCGAGGGAAAATCCGACTAGTCGGGTTGGTCGTTTCGCCTTGCGTAGTTAAGGTGCGATCGGTTACTACTTGGATGGCGAGGCTGAGCGAATGGCAAGATTCGAGATACTTCTGAAGTGTCTGTAGTTGTGACGCCTTCGCGAGTTTTTCAGCCCCCTCTCGTCGACGTTGTTCTTCTAGGCGACGGTGTTGTTCATTCAAAACACGATCTTCCGCTTGTTCGCGTCGTGCTTGCTCTGCCTCGCGTCGGGCTTGCTCTTCCTCGCGTCGGGCTTGCTCTTCCTCGCGTCGGGCTTGCTCTTCCCGAAGTTTTTGTCGTAAAAAAGCAATCTCGTCTTCCATCGTGGTGAGAGAGATGCGCGACGGGGAATAAAGAACAAAGAAAGTCAGGCTTTGATAACCGCAGAATTAGGGTGTTCGATGTAACCTGTCAGCATGTTGATACTCCTCCACGTTGCCCCAACAACAATCGCGCCAAGGATTCGAGCGTAGCAGTGGTGGCTTTGCTGAGCTTATCCCTAGCTTATTGGCACAAAGTCGGGCCGGTGCCTCCCAAGTTGCCAGGCAGGCTCCGCTATGGGTTCTGCGGGGATCTCCGTAACTGCTTCCATTGCGATCGGCTACACGTCAAAGAGCTCCAACAATTAGTCTACACACTAGCTACGCGGAAAAAATATGCCCACTCTCCATCTTCAGCCCAATCGGCAAGATGTACAGATCAGCCCTGGCAATGACCCCGCCTACAACCCTTACAGAGGGCCGACAGGTACGGCGGTCCTTCTTTTCCACCGCAGTGAACTTCTGGCTCCATCTCAACGCCTGCGCACTTTTTGAGTTGGTACGCGATCCGCTCGGTGTAAGACTTCTCGTCAAGAGTGAAGGTGACGACTGAGCTTCTCGCAAACCCAGCAGCGCTGATTGAACACAGTGGTGTTATACCCGTTTCCGGGATATCCTCTGATTACTATCGCCACCTTTTTGCTGATCCACCTGGCAAAGTCGTAGTGAAGAGCTCGATGGGTTTGATATGAGCGATGAAAAGGTGATATGGTTGTTGGTAGTGTTAGAACCTCGATGGTCTCCATGGAGCGTTGTGCGTTAGTTGCAGCGGGCGGTGGTGACCTTCCAGTTGGAACGGGCGATGCAACGGCGAGAGGTATGGTGAGCAGTGGACAAGAAAAGACCTGGAAGGAAAGAGAAAGTGGCATACAAAGCTAATTATAGATCTAGAATGAGTCTGTTTTATTTACCTCTTTCCTAACTTCTTATCCTGCTTCCCCATGATCGCCCAATATTGAACAATAGCCTATTCGCTTCGCCGCAGTTTACCAGCAATCCACGACTACTCCTTTCCCTCCTAAACCTATACACGCAGTCTTAATTCGTCCAAAGGTATCTAACGGCGTCGCTAACGCTATCCACCATTTTCCCCAGCAGCATCAGGGCTATCACTATGATCGGAACTCAAACTTGAGCCGTCGCTGTCGCTATTATCCACAAAGCTATCGTCGGAGCTTTCGTCAGTTTTGACCGTCTCAGAGCTTGATATTTCGGCAATTGCATTCAATATAGGATCCTGATTCATTGTATCGCAGGGATCGCTATTTCCCGTGCTTATTGTGTTGTGTGGAGGTCTCTTCGTCGCATAGTCCCTGATAAACCCAAGGAGTAGCTCAAGCAGGTCTATTCCCAGTCCACTGCCAGATAACTCAGCGCTGCTCTCAGCCAGAGTCTGTACGGTGTTGCTCATCCGCAGCAAATGTTTTGTAGACAAGCCACAAGTGTGACATATGCCTGAGGATGCAATTATTATAGTGACTACAGGAGGGAAGGGAACTTGTTCAGACTTTTAAGGACTAGGTTTAGTCGAAGAGAAGTCGGGGGGAGGTAAGGCAACTTTAAGCGTAATTAGCGATCGACCTCGTTATCTTCCCGTCAGCTTGCCCCTTCTAGAAACATTATCCACGTTTAACATAGGTAGACCATCAGGGCGCAAGGGGTAATTATCATAGCGTATAGCGCCGGCCGTATAAGGCCGTGGTCGTCTTCTAGGGGAGCGCTGGAGCTATCTATTAATTTAGGTTATAAGGCCTCTCTTACCTAGCGTATCTACTAGGGCTCGAGATAGCAGTGCGCGTAAAGTCCTAGCCGGCAGAGCTAGTAATACTATCTCGCTAGTAGGATCTCGTAACCTCCTTCGTTTAGGCAAGCGACGATTATAGCTCTCATAGCCGTCTTCGATTGCCCCGTGATCTCGTTTCCTCCAGCTAGTAGTAGCATTACTAACTCGTGAGGAAGGGGTAGGAATCGCGAAAACGTCTATATAAGGCGCTGCCACACTGTCCAATAGAGCAGCGGGAACGTCGACCGAGCAACTAGGAATAGGGCTTATTACATAGGACAGGCTCCCCGTGAAGTTGGGCGCTATAACGTTGCTTCTGGGGAGGATGTGCGATATAGGAGTTCCTAACGAACCTCGACCTATAGGTTTTGGTCCTAGAACCGCTAACTCTTGAGAACAGCTATCGCCATGGAGGTCTTTATCGGAGCTACTACTATTATTATTTGCTAAGCCGTTATCATAAAAGCTTTCGCAGGTATTGCTGCTCTCGCTCCTCCCTTTATCCTTAGCAGGAGCTATATAGATTTGCGTTAATTTTAAATTCCTTCACGTTTGCGATTTTAGTCTCTCACCTATGTTTAACTCGCTAATAACGCAGCTCGTTAGGCAGATTTACCCCGTTAAACAATTTACCAGGTCAGGGACTAGGAGCAGTTCCTCGGGTGAAGCATATTTTTCCTCCCGAGAAGTCTGTTCTATAGGAGGCTAGGCAAGTTAGGTTATATAAGGCGTCCAGAATTCCGGGAATAACTTAATCTCGTCTAGAGAGATAGGTTTAGTTATTCCTATTGTGATACTACCTATCTCAGATAGTAGTGCGAAGGAGCTTAAGGTGTTAGTAATATCGTTCCCTTTATCGCTCTAATCTATTCCGACGAAATAGAAATCGAGGCTATTAATACCGCAAAGGTTAGCAAAATCAGCTATCTATCGTAAGCTAAGGCCTAGCGGGATGTGATGGGGGCATACCTGATATATAGTTAACGGTTTGGGCTTCCGTCGCAACGAGAGTTCTAATATCTAGTTTAAGTGGTGTTAAGAGCGCCGTTAATAGGAGGCGTGATTAATGTTATTGCCCTCCACGCTCGCGTTAGCGTTTCAGTTGTGCAAGCTTCTTCTGCTTGCGCTCCTTGTTTTCGTAGAGCCTTCCTATCGACTCTATATCCAGCTGTCTGAACTGTGGTTTGACTATCGTTGATAAAAGAAGGGTAAGATTGAATAGTTTGGTATGAGCTGGCCGGCGTAATAATAAGGAAAAGAGGGTATTATATAAGATATCGGATATCTATGTTGCAATGGGTCCCCCTTTCCTAGGCATAACGGGTAGACACAATAATCCACCCATCAGCCCATGGAGGAGCCTGCCGCTTCCACACCTGCTTTAGAACTTAAAGCTTGGATTACTTAGCACACCGTCGCAACGCAACTCCTTCGTTATGCAGGACCCTGGATAGTGTGGTGTTCTCTTCCGAGCCTTGCCGATACCCCTAACACACCGGTGGGCTCTCTACCCTTAGTAATTGTCGTTTCGCCTCGTCCAAAACGGCAGTGATTGCGGGCTTGCCGGGCTAACTGATGACTATGGACGTATTAGATTGCGGCCTTGAGCCCTTGGCCAAATCCCGCAGGCCACGTTACTATCTTCAAAGCAAGCTAGGTCCGGTCCTAGCGGAATAAATCATAGTTAGCAGACCAAGGCAGACACCAATCCATAATCGGACTCGTAGTTACACCGAGGGAGGCCTATCCAGCTGAATCTAGCCCTCCGTCGAGCCTAGCTAACCTATTAGCCAGCGTAATAACTCAGCCTCTTAATATAGGGGAGAGAGGTTATCTGCTCCCTCTCCTAGGAAGTACGCTATAATTTTCTAGGGCTAAGCGCACGACCTATTAGGAATATTACCTCGGAAGCTGTACGATAGTCTTAAAATATTAAGATAAAGCAGGATTTATAGTAGAGCTATTAGTTATCTTAGGAATATTATACTAGCACTTTAAGCTATACTCGAGATTCCTAGCAACCTCCGTCTCGTATATATAAGGTGATTAATATTAGTACCCCTTTATTAGAGGTAAACTAGGCAGACTCGAATAGTATAATTAAGATAAGAATTACCTCTTCAGGCAATTTTAGGGACTAGGAAGCTAGCTTAGTAGCTACTTAATATACTAAAGCAACGTCTAACTATTCGTCTTACTAGGTAACGATATATAGATGTCCAGGTTTATAGACTAGCAATCCTACTCACGGCTTAGAAGCATCCTAATAGGGTAATCTCGTTAGCGAGCTCCTGCTCCTCATTTTGCGAGAGTGCTACGAGAGATGCGATCCCGGCTAGTAGAATACAGCAGCAACGTGACTCTCTGCGGCGGTTCCGGATTGCTATACCCTGAATAAGATTCCGAGTGCTAGCATAAGCTAATTCTCGGGGTCTCGGATAGAAGACTTCTTTATAAGCTATATCCCAGGTCTAGGTCGATATTATATAAGCTAAGCCCCCGAGAAGGAGGCTATCTTAAGGATAGCGTAGCCAGGCTATCGTTTAATAGCATAGCCGCGAGGCATATATAGCCTAGCTAGCGTGCTTTATCTCATATATACGAGGCCGTTATCGTTAGTAGCACTTCATTAGGGATAGGTAAGCTAGACGTCCAGGCTATAGTCGAGATGTGAATTACCTAAAAAGGAAATTCTATTAGCGCAAGCTATCGTAGCCCCTAACTAATACGTCCTTAGAGCTCGGGGGACCCTCGGCGCAGCAGAGCCTATCTTTTCTTAACTAGTAGCCTAGCTAGATACTAATCTCTATAACAGGCGGTATTTCTAGCCGCCTTTGCTACTCCCCGACCGCTAATAAGGTTAAAAGCTTAGAAATTACTAAATTTAGCAACTTCTCGCTTAAGACCTGCCTCCCTTCGCCCGAGGAAGGACTATCAGGGACAGTACGAGCGCTTATCGTAATACCTAACACAGCACCTCGAGCCACCGCTACATAGTTATTGTTGAGAAACGTCCTATGGGGCCACATTTATAGTTACTAAAGAGCTTGATCTATTATAACGAGAGTAGCTATAACGTAGTTACTTATAACCATAGTTAGAGGAACAACCCCCGGAATAAGGTTACTCTAGAGCTAATATTAGTTATATACTACGCTAGGAATAGGTAATACTAAAAGTATTATAATATACCCCCCTAGATATAGCTATAGCTAGAAAAGCGCCTAACTATATAATATCCCTTAAAATACTTAAATATAAAACAGTATATTAATAAATAACCTATTAATAAGCCTATTAATAAAAGAGATAATAAAGTAAAGTTATTTATATTAGGTATAGGCGAAGTATAAATAGTTATAGTTTTCTACTTTTATAACTATTACTATTATTATTATAATACCCTTTATTTACTAACTCTTACTAATAGTAATAGAATCTATTATCTCTTATTAGCTTAAGTAGGGTAGCTACTAT